>OX104024.1:23040769-23121675 GCA_944470205.2 Schistosoma margrebowiei
AAAGAGTAATAAAACAAAAATTATTATGACCACCTCAATTCTCTTAGTCGAGGAGACACCACTTTAGTTGTGCTGCCGAAGAAGATAATTTACAGTTTCTGAATATTTATCTTCTTCTCGGTTTTTGTAATTCGTTGCATCTTACTTATGGATTTCTAAAGCTTCAAAGAAAATTTACGATCCAGTCAATTTTTATCTGTAAGCTATAAATCGACGAATTGTCTTTCAAAAATAGCTTGAACTAATGAATTATTTCATCATAGATTTTCTTGAAGTTACTATACAAATTCTCACAGTAATACGGAAAATTATTCTTTTTTGAATTTTGCAATTATAAAGCACGGACAGGATTTTGTCTCCGACCAGTTGCAGGCTATCTGTCTGCACGTGATTTCCTGTCAGGTTTGGCATTTCGCGTGTTCTATTGCACTCAATATATACGCCACCAGGCTGATCCATTTTATACACCAGAACCGTAAGTTATTTGTTTTGTCTGTGGTTTTATTTCCAGATATAATTAAGCCTTAAAAAATATTTGTATATTTCCCTCAAGTCCCATGTGAGTAAATACTTGGAACTATTCAGACTTTATAGGAAAAGCTGAAACTCTTATCGTCAAATGAATTATTTTAAACCAGATAGATAGAAGAATAAGTCACTGTGGTGATTATAATATATAAATAATAGAAAGTGGAGGCATTAGAGCTTAACATTTTAAGTCATTAGGCTATGAAGTAGAAATTTTCCTATTCCGAATTTCGACCGCTGTCTGGTTGGAAGGATCTTATTTAATAATTTGTACCGCTTCTGGATCAGTCAGCGTAGATCATTTATTCATTTTTTTCATCGTCTTATTTTTGCTTAACAATAATTGTTCGTAGTCATAAGTCCGGTGATGTGTTCCGGCAATCCCAAGTCCAAGTGACATTTGAGTTACTGAGAAAATTATTCATATGGTTTCCGACACATGTGTTGCTACTGAAGATCTCCTTAACTCATTAGTCGACTCAGTCGTAGCGACTGAAAATGATGCTACTCTACAAAGTTATTTACTTTGGGTCCTTACAGATTCTGTAATTTAAGGATCCTCGATACCAAGCTGCCTAACTGAAATTTGTCTCTTCATTGACCCAAAAGTTATCTGTTGACTCGAAATCAACAGTTTGACCTGATGAATCTAAAAGTATTACTTGTTATGCAAGAAACTAACTATGATGATTTCTCCTGCCTTACATTTATTTTATAGTTCAACTGATATGCAGGCATTTTACGGGTTGAATATTCCACAGCTGATGATACATCTACCACCACAGATATGTAATTTTCACCTCTTCAAACAATTATTGTGACTTTGAATTTAACGTTACAATAAGCACTTTGTCTCAAATTTTCGGTGATATACAATACCAGCGTTTTCGAATGACTAAAACTCTTTCTGATGAATATTTAATATATTCCGGCAAAGTCAGTAAAGATTATGGGAGAATTAAAATTAATAAAAATGGCAGTTGACGATTTTAAATGTCTGGTTTTTATTTTTTGTTTGAAAAATGATGATGCAGATATCTTTACTGTACTTCTGTCATCGAGCAAGATCTCGAAACGATACTGTAGATGATGAAAAGAGAATGTTAGCATTTCAATAATCTCTAACTTGTCTCGGCTGTGGTAGAAAACGACTCAAAATTTCTTGATATGGTCAATTTCAGTGCAGTAAAACTCTCCTTAGCTTTTTATAAAACTCAAAACACCTACCTCAAATAATGTTATTTTTGTTGGAGGTTTTTACTGTTTGAATACGATTCCAAAAATTATATAAATGTCTGAATTTTCGAAGGACTTTGATAGAAAGGCTGAAAAATGAACGTTAGGTATGGCTTTGGAAAGATATGGCGCTGAACACTAGACATCAGTCGATAATTTTCTTTCAAGTAATCGAATAATGAAAAAATTAATCTCTTATTCGGGGCTCGTAAATCATTTACATGACTACCACGAAGGTTCAAAATAAATATCACCAACCTGTATTAAAGTGGGACGGATTATTGGCCAATTATACTTAACTCATGTTATTAAGTAATTAATCGTTTTCCAATTAATAATTCATTGATTTCGGTTTGTTTTTTAAATTCAGTGACTGCTGCCATGAGCTGTTGGGTCATGTACCTATGTTAGCTGATCCAAAGTTTGCACGATTTTCACAAGAGATTGGCTTGGCTTCTTTGGGTACAAGTGACGAAGAAATAAAGAAATTAGCCACTGTATGTCTTTTTCTGAGAAGCCCGAGTGCTGTATGGCAGTCTTAATTTACGAAATTTCCACAAACCAATTATTGAATTTGTTAGCCTATGTATACAGTTTTTTGACCACTAAATCTATAATTGAGTGGATAAGGAATACAGATTTATATAAAAAAATGAATCCAGAACAAAGAGTTAATGAAGGTTTTGAGACTCGATTTTGATTTTCCTACTTATACCGACAAGGTATATTAGTTGCCTTCAGGTGGACAAACGTTTTGAACAATCGATTATCCAATGTATTTTGAAATGGAATGATGCTCATCAGTTATTTAAGTCAGTTTCATTTAAATAGATGAATCATCTTCTGAAATACACCTTAGATATAACAGACTAGTGTGGTAATTTATATACACTAATATAACGGACTTGTTATAAGTCAAAGGTTGCATTTGATTGAAGAAATAAAAAAATTAGGGGAAGAGTATTTTCTTTTCGATGATATAACTTATTTAAGCCATACATTTATAAATATATTCATATATATAGTGAACTCTCTTAGATTGATTTGTAAATTATCTGGGAACACCAAACATTCAATGGAGGTTGCGAAATGACGTATTGGCTAGTTGGAAAACGTTAAGTTGAAAATGGTTTGTAGACGAGAGATAATTATTCACTTCACAAGTCTGAAGAACAGAATAATTAAGTGGTTTTATAATGGAATGGGGGGTATGTGGAGATTGCAGTAATTTTAATAGCTGAATTCATGAGTCGATGTAAGGTAGACCATCATCGAAAACCTGAAAGAACTGAACGGCCATTTCTTTCTGGTATGGGACTCCTCAGTAGTGCACATGTACGAACCCGCATGCGCGACTTGAACCCAGGACCTCCGGACTCGCACATAAACGTTTAAACTGTAGACCACTGAGCAGGTGTTAATGACTAAATTCAATCGATCCATGATCTAGCACAACCACTCATCCATTGTCTAAGGTAAATGTCTGTCTCTTACAACGTCTTTTCCTAATTCCCCCTCCAACTGGAAGCTGGTTTTTTCTCTCCCACAGTTGGTTGTTGCTGATGATATCCGGTCAGCGAACATTCAGTACCTTGTTTAGATAACTATTCATAAATACTTTTACATTTTTGATGATGGTTGTAGTAGTTCACTACGTTTCAGCTCTATACAGTGGGACTGTCTAGACTTCTGTATCGAAGATTCTGACTTTGATATTGGTTGAAAGTTGTTTTGAGTTCCATATGATCTTCATATGTAGGAATGTGGTTGTTACTTTGCCAATCCTCACCTTTACGTCCGTATCGGAACCTCCTTGTTCATCGATGATGCTTCCCAGGTACGTGATAGATTTCACCTCTTCCAGAGTTTCTCCATCACATGTGATTAGGTTGGTGTTCTCCGTATTGTATTTGAGGATCTTACTTTTTCCCTTGTGTATGCTGAGACCCACTGACTCAGACGCTGATGCTACACTAGTTGTCTTCATCTGCATTTATTCGTGTGTGTGGGATAGAAGGGCCAGGTCATGTGCGAAGTACATATCTTCTAATTGGTTCCGAACTGTCGATTGTATTCCGTGCTCCCACTCAGATGTCGAGGCCTTCATAATCCATTCAACCATCAGAGGAAAGAGGATGGGGAGAGTAGACTGCCTTACCTGACCCCGGCTCTTACTTGAAATGCATCTGTCAGCTGATCCCATGCAAAACTTTTGCCATGCAGTCCGTCGTATGAATTCTGGATGATGTTAACGATCCTCTCAGGTAAATCATAGTGTCAAAGAAGATTCCATAAGGTTCTTTTATCCATGCTGTCAAATGCTTTTTCAAAGTCAAGAAAGTTGATGTATAGTGGTGAGTTCCATTCAATTGATTGGTCAACAATGATCCGTACTGTCGCGATTTGGTCTGTTGATCTCGAAGTTGGCCGTCTACTGAATTTTTCATCCGGTTCAGTAACGCTCTGTTGAAAAAGTATTTCAAGTAGCGATAATGGTGTGATTCCTCTCTAGTTCTCACATTTGCTCAGATCTCGTTTCTTTAGTATCTTGATGAGATATCCTTATTTCCAGTCTATCGGTGGCACTTATTCTTCCTCCTAGAATCTTCGTGAATAGAACGTGAATCATGTTTGCAGTTGCTTCTTTGTGTGAATTTGGTTTCTCGACTGGTATATTGTCAGGTCCTGCTCTTGATTTATCCGATGACCTTACTGATTGCTTCCGTCTTTGATGGAATGACGTATGTGGGAATTTCTGTGGGTGCTGCTTCGATGTTCGCTGGATTCGATGGAGGTAGTCTGTTCAACAGTTCCTCGACGTATTCTACCCATATGTTCCTACGTTTTTGAGTTTCGGTGATTGGCCTGCCTTCCTTATCCTTGACTGGCCTCTCTGTTTTACTATCTTTCCCTGCTAGTTTCTCCATTGTGTCATACAGCTGTCTCATATTTCCTTCCCTTGTAGCTTTTTCCGCCGTCACTGTTAGGTTTTCGATAGAGATCCATTCGTTGTGATGATACTTCTTGCGGCCCAGCACCTCCTGACACGTTGAATTCGGTGCTTCTTTGATCCCTTACCAGTTGTCCTTCATCGTAGTTTCTTTTTTTAGTGGATACTGCAAGTCTTCGAACCTGTTGTTAAGTTATCTTGAATTCGTTGAATTTGTCAGTATCTCAAAGGAAGGCTGTATAGAACCTTTGTACTGCAGTTTCCCCAGCTATCCATCGTTTGTTTAGCTTCATTTTCATCTTGGCAACCACCAGGTGGTGATCTGAAGCTATGATAGATCCTCACCTGGTTCTTAGTTCTTTCATTGTCCTTCTGAATATTTTATTGATACAAATATGATCTACCTGTGCTGTGATCCAGGGAGACACATGTAGCTTTGTATATGCATTTGTGTGGAAATATTGTGCCACCTACAACCAACTCGTTGAATTCACATAGGTATGCAAATCTCTCCTCATTTTCGTTTCTCTATCCGATTTCATGTCGTCCCATGATATTATCATATTAGGTCTTGTTCATTCCGACTTTGGCGTTTAAGTCTCCCATCAGGATGGCGAATTCCTTTCTTTGGCACTTCTCTGTGATTGATTGCAGCCTTTCATAGAACTGAACTTTATCGTCGTCGTTGCTATCATTGGTGGGTGCATAACATCGGATAACATTCATCGTTATTCCCTCTTTCTTTATTTTGAAGGATGCTTTGATGATCCTGAGTCCATGAAATTCCTATCCTATAAGCGTTTAAGTGGTTCTTTGGACAGCATCAGAACAACTCCCTGAGTGTGTTGAGCATTTTCTTCTTCGTGACCCGAGTACAGCAGCATCTCTCCCATATCTAGTCTTTGCTGTCCAGCTTGGGTGTAATGGGTTTCTCTGAATCCGAGTACTGTCAAGTTGTATCTTTTCATTTCTGTTGCTATTTGACTGGTCCTTCTAGGTTACATGTACCTATAAAAATTTTTGCTCTGGTTGTTAGAAGGGGCATCGGTCTCGTGACTTCCGAAGAATCTCGGCTTTGATCTTGAGGCGTCATAATTATTCCTTCGACTCCCAGGACAGACTTTAAATGGTTTAATTTGTTTAATCTGATTGGCATTTTTTAGCAAGGTTGTTTTCTACGGGTTGGGGTTGCCGACCACATGTTCGACCCTCCTTGGGACCAACAGTACCTCTAGAAGAGCTACTTGCGGAGTTAACATGATCTATAAGAGCAGTTAAACTTATGGATAAACACTGATGTGGTTCAAAGGTGGAGCTTGTCTTTCATCAATCTATGACTTTATGTTTTAGTTTGTTGAACCTGTATTTTGTGCACAACTAGCAACATGAATTTCTCTGCTTATTTACATTTACTATCCAGTAACATATAGTGATTTGTTCGGATTAAGGTAAAAATATTATGATGTGTCTAACAAAACTTGGTGAGTTTCTTCAGTCGGTAGTCATTGTGATTTCATTACATGATTCATGAATTTCCATTTATAATGAGAAGTTAACTATTTCTCTCATTTAAAACGAAATAGTGCTACTTCTTCACCATTGAATTTGGTCTCTGTCGACAAGATAACCAACTGAAAGCTTATGGTGCCGGTTTGCTCTCATCTGTTGCTGAACTACAGGTACGTAAAATTAAGTTTTTAAATTTATAGCTCACCACTGTTATTTTATTCAAGGACACATTGATGTCAGATGTGTTCTGTGTTTTCGAAGGATTAACCAATCAGTAATATTCAGAACTACTTAAATTTTATGTTGTGATGATACAGAATTTGTTTATTGAAAACATTAGTCTGAGGATGACGGTATAAAACGAGACAGTATAAAATACGAATGAACTATGATTCAGTCGCATAAGTAAACTGTCTTCTTGAGTCTTGTTGATATAAAATAACCATGTCAGATATCTAACTAAAACAAAAATTATAACACCATGAGTGATAGACAGGTAAATGTCCTACACCTCTCTAGGAGGATGAAATTTTTAGCTTTTGTCTATCCCTTAGTTTTAAGTAGTTTTTGAGAAATCGGATTAGGGTTTGCAATCAGATACTCTCACGATCATACAATAATTTACTTTAGATGATTCTTACATATCTGACATTTTAACATTTAGTGAAACCCCATAAAGAACGTAGTATCACCTACACTTCTCCATTCCTTTATAACAGCATGCTTTAAGTGACAAAGCTGTGATTAAACCATTCATACCAATGGAAGTTATTAACGAAGAATGCCTTGTTACGACTTTTCAAAACGGATATTTCGAAACTTCTTCGTTTGAAGATGCAACACGTCAAATGAGGCAAGTTTTTATTGATTAAATTCAACATTTTTGAATTAAATGAAGATTTACTCATTAGACTGAAATTTCAAAAATTAAACTAAGTATGTGCAAACATTTTTCAATGCCATCTCGATGGTCTGCAGATAAAACGCAATATTTTCTTTGGCATTAATTACTCACAAGTTGAAATCATGAGTCAATTGAAGCTAGACCACCATGGAAAACCTGGAATCACTGGACGGTCGTTTCGTCCTATCATGGGACTCCTCAACAATGCGCATCCACGACCCCGCACCTCGTGGGATTCGAATCCAGGACCTACTGGTTTCGCGCGCGAGCACTTAACCATTAGACCACTGAACCGGCATCCAACGGTGTTAATCTCTAACTTCAACCAATCCACGAAGTTGCACCAACGTACACCATTGTCTTCAGTGAGTTACTATCTCACAACAGACCTGGTTGAACTCCATTGGTAACGACTTCTCACTAGAACTCTAGGAGTGTCTCCTGAAGTCAGTCACTAGTGAGCAGGGGATTATTATTATCAGAAAGTGTTTTGTAAAGATTTTTAGAAATTTCACAAGTTGAAATCATGAGTCAATTGAAGCTAGACCACCAACTTGTGAAATTTCTAAAAATCTCCACAAAACATTTTCTGATTAATTACTCACTAAAATCTAAATGTCACGTTTTCTTTAGTGACCATTGCATGGATAAAAACCAATTCACATATTTTAATAGCTACCGAGTGAAATTCGCGAACTCTTTATCGTTCACTATTCCAATTACCTTTGTTTGACAAAGGTAGTCTGTAGTGCATAATGAAAGCTGTAACACAATTTTCAGTTGTGATTCCGATGGGTACGGAGATATTATCAAACTGAATGTACCTACTTTCTTCTCTTCCTGTTCATCGAGTTTAAACCAGTTGTATTTTACAGTACGATCCAGATACTGGTGGATTATGTGTAACCAAGATATTTAGCTATATGTTGCTAAAACATCGTAAATCAGTGAACGAAAGTACCGGAATTAACAATGAATTTCACTGTTTATTCGCTGTATATTTACTTGATCAATGGTTTTGGAAAGAGAAAAGATAGAGCTTAGGAAACATTTCTCACAAATCGAGCAGATGAGATTTCACAATTAAGTTCTCTGACAAGTTCATACTTTGGTATTCGCTGACAAAAGTTAAAGCACAATTAATCTCTTCAACTCACCCTCGATCGTTTATTTTACTACGAAAGTAAAAAAAAAGTATTTCTTTAGAAGAGGGACAACAAGCTGCTGACTTTATTGAAAACTGAAATAAAATTAAGAAACCATTTTGACTTTTTATTCACAATTTTGTGGATTCATAAAACTCCTTTCAAGTAACCTTTCCTGGAAAGTGTTTTAAAAAAGCAACCAAACATAATACTTCCGACAAGATAATACTAATGTTTATTAGAATCACTCTTATTTGAAACTCGAAATAATGAAGAAAGTATGTTTCGATCCTTATCGTACATTTGTCACAACAGTCACTCAGTCAGGTACAACGTAGGACCAGGCACATATATGCATCGATCGAAGTTGTCATACCTCATTAACACAACAATATGGACACCGGATTCATAAAAGTAGGTAATTCAGAGGTGGTAATATATAGAAGAAAGATTGCAATAAGGATATAGTACAGGAAGAAAGAATTAGTTCGTAGAAAGAAAGATATGAAGCAATCTTAATCCCTAAGTTTAAGGGAAGACAGAGTGTATACACTGACACCATTTTGATCGATTCTGATCTATGTCACCCAGAGTCTCCAACCATTGGTCACGCGGACCCCAACAAAAATAACAGAAAGCTGAATTCTATTCCATAATATATTTGAAGAAAACAGGATTCCCTAAAGGTAAAACTAAAGCTTGACTCTAGATGTCTGACTTGCAGGCGACGATTCGTAGTCGATGAGAGAGAAGAATCATAGACACCTTAGTTAATCTTACGAAGCAATCTGTACATAATTCACGATTTAATAATCTTTAGACAGTTTCAACCTGATGGAGTCTTATGATAGCCTCATTTATCATAGCTGAAACTTATACACTTTTAAAGAATGTTTACGTTTTAAGTTCAGAATCGGTTTACATTACTATTTGTAACGAAGTTGTATTTTGATAATGATAAAAAAATTATATTAGATGAAGCAATTCAACTCTCTGTAGTAATAAACATGATTCTCATTCATTAACTTTTTCAGAGAATTTGTACGCACTATTAAGCGACCATTCGGTGTTCATTATAACCCTTACACACAAAGCATTGAAATAATAAAAACTCCTAAATCAGTGGCGAAGCTCGTTCAAGATTTACAATTTGAACTCACTGCAATCAACGAAAGCCTTCTTAAAGTAACGCTTCCTAATATGTATCATTTGTTGAAAACCCATAAATTATTTACCTTTTTTCTGTGAAGTTTATTTTTTTTAAATTATCGTAACGTGCCCGAGAAGTACAAACAGTACCTAAATTAATGTTGTAAGTAGATGTGACTTCTGTAAGGTTTCACCTCTGTGGATTAACACATATATTGATGATGTATAGGTTTCCACGGAACTTTTAGCTATGAAGGTTTATCAAACTTTACTCTGTGACAGAATTTATTGACTTCTGTGTTAAACTTGATAGAAAAATGAATGTTTATGGCATAATAAAATAATTCAAACTTAATCAAGATGATAGATATTTTCCAGCTATAGGAAGTTGAAAATCAGCCTGAGTTAAGCGGTTATTTGTTTTATTTCCAGATTATTCATACCACAGTTTCAATAGTGAAATCAAAAACTTCAACCTTTCTTGATATCATACCAACCTTGAAGATCTTAGTTTAGTCTCAGTAGCTAGTGTCGATAATCTTGATTATTTACTTACACTATTATGTAAATTATCAACATAGCAACGGTCTGGAGTGATGATAAAAGAGAAAATATTTTCCACAATGCCATATGAGCATTTTTAGTGCATAGTACATAATGAAAAATGAAAGGGAAGAGGAACCATTCAGTCTGAACTGAGGTAACTTCATATTGAATGGAGCTATGATTAACAAAACAAAAGATAAACGTTTATAAACTCATAATTGACCATATAACATATGCAGCTGAACACATAAACGTTGCTCTAACTTGAGTGAAGATCATCCAAGCATTGTTACTCTAAACGATAAATACACACTAACATTTTCATGGTGTCATACTAGGTGAACTGTATGCATCATGTTTTGTTCCTACTGTCAGTGGGACGTAGTATAAGCTTTGATGTTGATACTCTACAACAGACAAAACAGTAGAACTTAATAAATACTAATAAATTTTAAGCTGTTTACGTTTTCAAATGACGATGAAATACGGATTATCTCATATTGAAAATCATACTGTTGTCTGTATCCTTACTGATGCAGTGATATTCACGTATTCAGTCATATCATATTCGTTTCCGCGACAAAGTATTGCTATTAGTGAATTTAATTTTGCAACGAAATTTAGTGTATTTGTGAATTCATTTATCTCCATTTTCCTTTTATCATTTTGTAATCAGATAAATAGAGAAATTAAAAGTCAACAATTCGCAACTAATAAAATCATAACCGAGGACCGATCAAGCTAGTATTGTTCTTGAAGGAACTTCATTTATCAACTTAGTTATCAGACGAAATTACGTTTTTTCTTTATCATCAACATATTTATTAGTCATTTTTACTTCTGTAATTGCTTTATTACAATTTATCATATATTCATTTATTGCTTCGCCTTGAATTCTCTAACTATTAGCCGTACTTCATCCACATAATATGCAACGATTAATGTTTTCTGCACGCTTGGTAGTATCAATAATATATTTTATAGTCCCGTTTTTGTTCTGATATACGTAATCGAACTGATAATTAACAGTTTACATTATCAACTGAGATCAACACGTATGCCATTGAATCCAAAGAACACATGATAGGCGTCTCACATTTTTGAATAGATCATGATTTTATGCCGTATTCAACATCAACATTCATGTCGTACTCAATATCATCCAGCATTGTACAGATTATCAATATGAAACCATTGAGCACAGATCCAACAGTTTGACTCGAATTACTTTTTGAGGTACTAAGGATTGATTTTCAGAACAAAAACGTTCATTAATGAAAGAACCTTAGTTCGTATATCACGTGACTAGACTAATCAAACTGATGTCCGTTATGTTTCTCTGAAATCAGTATACCCTCACAGCTTAATAATATCGGTCTATCCCATGCGTCTACCGGGTCAATCACTGCTTGATTGCCCAAGTTAAAAACATCCATCTGCCATAATCAGTTAGGTTGCTTCACAATCAATTATTCGCTCTGAATAATTGTTAAACCAGGTTTTCGTTTAAAGCTTCTAGTTTCCTATACCAAAATAACATTGTTCATGTACTGGATATCTTGTAGATATTGAGTGTCCTTTGTACGGCAGATGATTTTGCAGAGGTCATCTGAGAATCTACTGGGTCTTTTTATTTATGTACTGGTTTTCTCAATGGTTTGAATCATGCTTTAGAAAACCATGCTCATTCACTGCAATTTCGGAAAGGTTGATATTTATGCATGATGAAGGGAAGTATTTTGTTAATAATGTCCATGCGGATGACACCTCCAGACAGAAGCTGATACCAGTCACACAAAACTGTTGGTAATCAATATACTCACTCTTCTAAACGTCAGTAGCGTTGAGATTGAAAAAAATCAGCTCGTAAGGTTATTAAAAAACCGTAAATCTGTGTCGGTATGTGACTGATAAGTAGATTGTAAATGATATATTTTTATGATGGTCTAATGGTTATCAGAAGTATACTTGGTAGGGACAGTTTACATATATCTAAGTGCTCACCTAATCTGTTAACTCATACAAACAATTCCCAAAAATTACGGAACGGAAACCTAAGTTTTTTTAATCCTTATTGCGAGATAATTATTGTGAATAATTAGCTGATCTTGAACACAGACATACACTTAAGTTTCTTCCCATCGTCATGTTTACGCAATAAAATTTTCTAATCAAATGAGTCTGCATTCCATTTTATTAAAATGTGAATTTCAAACACTGAACACGCTTCTCTATTGATAATAAAACGCGTCAAGCAGAAAAAGTATTTTATAAATAGTTGAATAATGATAGGTGACGTAAGCGGCGTTTGTGTACTAATTGATAAAAACAGATACATACACGTTTGTACGTTCAGTTTGACGATTTTAAATTAGAATTAGAAACAGAGGTTGCATAGAATTTATCCGAATTATTTTCCTCTTCTGATGTAAATGATTGCGGTATAGATGACATTGAGCCTTCTGGTTTCTGATCTGTAATTGGATGTAGTTTATTGAAGTTCGACAAAAAAATGCGTGCCATTGATGAAGGTCCTTTAGTTAATCTTGATAATGCCACAGTTCCCGATAGACTGGAATTGTTGTCTCTGTGATCAACTTTCTCAAACGGATTTTTTTGAACATTAAACGACTAGAAAATTTGAATTGTCAAAAATAAATGGAAAAATGTTTAAATAACAAATGGTCACATGGTATTTTTATGAGATCAGTGACAAAGTCATTAGAAATATGAATTGTTGTAAACTCCGGAAAAGTCGAATTCGCAACTGTATACGCTCCATTCATCTATGGTTCTTATTGTAAACTACCATTCAAAGCAAAAATTCATTATACATAGGACTGAATCGGCAAAACAAGCTAGGTTTAGTGCTGAATATCAGTAGTTGGAAATAATAATATAGGTGAGGAAATTACATTAGTTAGGTTTGATATGAATTAATCAATGGGAAGCTTAAGTGACTACAAAAAAGGTCCGAATATTTTAAATGCATTCTGTACTCATGGCTTATTTACAAATGATGTATGTTGACAATAATTTGAACGTTATTTATAAGAATGTAAATCCTACCGGTTTCTTTGACTGACCACCATTTTAGTTTTTAGTATGCAGGATTCATGTGAACACAATTTTGTGATACAACTTCGAATCCGTTAGCTAAGAATAGAAACAAAGATGAAAAACATGGTCTCCTAGGCGGTCATCCACATGTTTCACACTTATGTAAATGATGAGCGGCAAACTTGGTAATAATCATTATTATTTTCTTAAGCACATGATGAAGAGTCTACTTTCAACTACTACTGATGAATGCTATAATTTCTCAAATCCGATAATAAATTGCTATTGTTATTACCCTAGTCACGTTATCTCCAACGTCTATTTTGAACAGCTAGTATATAATCTATTAAGACAGATGTTTGTTTCATTTTGAACTCAAATCAAATATTTTGTTTCAGAACAAATAAATACAAGAAGACAAGTTGAGCGAAGAAATATTTCTTTACAATTAGTTTTTCATCAAGGGTCTACATTAATATGAGTAGAAAGTCGATACAAACTAAATGGTGGCGAGTCGGTCTAACAAAATGATAATCAGATAGTTACATAACGTTTAGAAAATTAAGATTAGAACTAAAGTAAATTTTCATAGTCAGTCAATTATTACACCAAAAGGCAAAAAGGTTCTCTACATAAACTAAGAACTATTAAAAACCTAGTGCTCACCAGACCTGATAAATGATCAGGAACAGTTCTGATAGATAAAATAGTCTACATGAAAAAGATGGATACAATATTCAATGGTCATAGTAAATTTCAGAAATTATCTTCTAAGAACGATCCCGCAGAAAAGACTGAACGACAGCTGGCTTAATCACTAAACGGTCTGAAAGAAACTGGTGTGGTCGCCCAAAACTTAAACAAAGCACCTAAACCCACAGGTACGGTGACACCTAAACTTCACGGCCTACCAAAAGTACATAAAATTGACTTACCACTTCGCTCAGAAATTCTTGATATCACTTGATGCATTCTCTGTATTTACAAACGTTCCTCTTTAAAAACAGTTAATTTCATATGTAGTGAGTTACAAAATCGAGAAGTGGAAATTAGCATCCCGATCTCCTCTTTTTAAAAGAGTTAATACTCAGATGTACTATGAATGTATATTTTTGTTTAATAAAGAACTTCACAGACAATATGACTTTGTCGCTGTGGGATCATCATAGACATAACTAGACAAATAAATCATCCTATTTCTGAACGTCACTCTTTGTGGTTGACCAAATGACAAAAGAAAGTAATAAGGAGATCTATCTTGGGGCATCCAGTCGATACTGGTCACCACATGAATAAAACTTCTGCGTTTGAAGTCGTTTACGAAACCTCACCGAATTCACCCTATGGTTCTAGGATCCTGTTGACATTAAGTTGGGTCGATTTCTACCCTGTTGTGTCCTTGACTGGAAAAACTAGAGAACAGCGTATTTATCGATCGATTCAATGACACGTAAACACATACGAACGTAATGGACGACCTAGAGTTACAATTGGTCCCGATTCCCTGTCTATCCCAGCCAGTTGAGTCCAGAACACAAATCTCAGCCTCTGAGTTATGAATCATTGTATTTCAGACACACTCTATTTATATACTAACCAAACATACCACATCGTACCATAAAAATAGAAAACAACATTTTGTGCCATATTCAACAAGTGGACAGATATCAACCAGTAGGAAATGTCCATTTAAAGTCCAAGGACACCATTGGACTTAACATGATAATTATTGGTCTATCCTTCCGCATCCACAACAGATCCAACTCTTAAATATAGAAGCCATTACATATTTAGAGACATTTCTTGACCTTTTCTTAAAAAAATTTCCGAACTTCGATTTCATAACATTTTAATTTCTAATCCTAGTATTACGTGACCTGTCTATTAATTATATTATCTAGTTTCCACTGCACCCGCCCTACTAATTACTTATCATCAATTTCACAAACAACAAATAATATTTATAAAGCTTGTGACTTAAGGCAATCCGCAAGGGATGCAAATATGCCGACAAGAGACTGATCAATTGCAGTCCTAAACAATAATTGTAAGATTCAAGCAAACAACACCAAGTGAATTTAAAAATATTTATATTTACATCCAGTTTTAATTATGAAACTATTTGTAATGATTAACTGATTATGAAAATTTTGTTAGACCGACTCGCCACCATTTAGTTTGTATCGACTTTCTACTCATATTAATGTAGACCCTTGATGAAAAACTAATTGTAAAGAAATATTTCTTCGCTCAACTTGTCTTCTTGTATTTATTTGTTCTGAAACAAAATATTTGATTTGAGTTCAAAATGAAACAAACATCTGTCTTAATAGATTATATACTAGCTGTTCAAAATAGACGTTGGAGATAACGTGACTAGGGTAATAACAATAGCAATTTATTATCGGATTTGAGAAATTATAGCATTCATCAGTAATAGTTGAAAGTAGACTCTCCATTATACGCAAAGCGACTGGGGGTAAAGCGAACTTATTGCCCTTTTTACTGATCACTTTAATTAATATGCGTCTTTTTGATGGTCGCCCTAATTAGCGTTCGCCCTTTTGAATAGATAGCTCCCAGTATATGGGCATACCAGGAATCTTTTATAAAAAAGGGGGACTTTGTGAAAACAATAAATAAGGAACAACAAACTATGAAGGCTACTTTTTAGGACATTAATACGTTTAATTCTTGATCTGTAATTAGTGAATTCCATATTTCTTCAATCACAAGCTTTCGTTTAATTTATCAACTATTATTATATTCTCTATTTCACATTTATTGAAATTTAAGTGAGATTGTATCCTATTTTTGTGTGTTAAATTACTTACTTTGGGATAAATTGTATTTTCAGATTTATTGTGTGTTGTGATCCAGGTGTTTAGTTGAACATTGATTGATGAGAATATAAAAAACCATCAACTGATGTGGTTAAGGAATACGTTGCTCAAGTTTAGTTACCGCCTACGAAGATATACGATGCTGGTTGGTGTAAGAGTAGGTTGGAAAATAAGTAAGCATAAATAGATTGAGATATAACACCAACTCAGTCAGTTAGTCAAGATCAATGTAGAGCCTGGCATAAATGTGGGGTAACCGAAAATCTTACACCACATCACGACGACGAGATGAGATTAAGAAGATGAATAGTAGAGGAGTCGAAATAATCATAATAGCAATGACAGTGGAAAAGACTAAACACTGTTCGAAAGCGTGGGACGAAAAGGTAGAAAGGAATATTAAAACTCCTGACCTACAGGAATAGAAAGAGTATGTATATCTGCTACACTATGGCCGATTCTAAGCCACGTCACTCAACGTCTTCAACTACTGATCATGATAATAGTGTAGACCCCTAACAGGTAGTTTGAATATATCGACATAGTGAAAACTAGTGGTTAGTAAATTCATGGGATAATGTCACTTGGTTTTATTTCCTCAATTTTTATTCAAACCTACTACTTCTGCCTCACTAAACATCGCATGTTGAAGTAGGTAGTGATCAGGTGCACTCAACACATGTTGGTCACTATGACATCAGATGATCCATGTTTACTGGTTTGGCCCCATCTGATACCTATAGATGTTAGGTTGAAATAGAGCGGTCGCATGGATTCTTCTTCTCTTTTTAAATCGTCAGGCATTATTTATAGCTATTCGATCTCATTTCTTTTGTCTAAAATTTATCTCTCATGTTTAGGGTTCTATTTCAGCATAAATCAATTCCATCTACATGTTATCTTGCCGATTTCCTTTCATTGTGTGAAAATCTGGACCAATACACATTCATGACTGTTTCTTTGCTGATGAGCGCTAGTCGATAACCAAACAAACCCAGAAATATCACCTTCCGGACTATGACTAGCAAAAATAATCTCGAAGTATTCAATAATAAAATAAATGTACTTACTTGGTGAACAGATTTTTTAACTGACGAACTATTTTTCTCATATAACGAATGGACCACAGTTGGTGTTCTATTAACACAACGGGCACTACCATTCGCTGTTTGAGGAATCGAATAATCTTTATCACATTGGAGTTTGCTCTTCGACATATTCATTTGCATGAATTCAGGTTGTAATTTCACGTCTTTCTTATGACCATTTGATACCGAAGGAGACAATGAAAACTGTTTTGATACTTCATCATGTTTTTCAATTATAGTACGGGTACTATCATTTTCTTTTGAATCATCAACACTAATATGCAGCTCTCTTTCTAATTCAATGAATAAGCCCTCTTTATCAAAACCACGGTAGCTATCCAAACTCAATTTTTTATTTTGGAATTCCAGATCAATACTACAGGCTAACTTTATTTGATGCAATAGATCACGTGAATTCAGTTGTGAACATACCAAATTATTTTTCTCATGAGATACTAATGGATTGATCTGCATAGACTGAATATCATTATATTGGTTAAGATCTGGTAAATTAGTAGGTTCTTTATATTTAGGACTGTCACTACACAACTGCAAGTAGAATGAAACAATAAGGTTTTACATAGGTTTCCAGAAAATGCTATTATTACAATGAAATTATTCCTTTTTCCTAGTGCATGTCATCAAATAATTAACCTTGAATGGATTCATAAGGTGGATTGATAGCTCATCAGATTTAAGTCGATAAATCACAACGTCTGGGACAAACCTTCTGTTTTACTAGGAAATCCCAGATTACAGTGAATATTAAATTTCTTTGTTTCAATTCTAATCCGAGTCACTATTGTGAAAGGTAAACAAATGAAAATGTTTAAAGAAATATCGTTTGTTAGATATGTTGTTAGAATTGCAAATCTCACAGACGTCTCAGACTAAATAGATGTCTAGATTAAGTCGATTCGTAACACCAAAGAACATTTATTAATCACCACAAAGTACCCGTACTGATAATATCATACATATGACCGACTTTGAAATGGATTTCTCCGTTTCAGCAAGACAACAATTGACAAGCAAAGTTAGTTTCAAACCACCGAACATTATAAACTGACTGAAATAGAAAACTGTGGATTGTGTTTCGAATCGGAGGCTGAATGATATTGACCTTGCCATGAGTCTTGTGTTCTATCTCTTATGTATTCTGGGGTATGGACTCCTGTGGCGATCTAAACTAGAATAAAACAGCTGTTCAATGATCTCTTTCAAAATAAATGATTCTCCAGCCTTTATCAATTAGTGACGAAAACCATCTTCGAAATCAGACAGATGCTGCCACAAAACACTTAAGTAAATATGATAAAAAGCAGAAATAGATTCTTAAATCGTATCTGCGCTACTGAGTAAATCCTTATAGACTATTTCAGGTGTTTACTCAACTGTTGGGTTTAACATAAGCGGGAACAATGTAAAATGATTGCATCGCAATGTTAACCATAAACGGAAATAATGCTTTTATAAAGGTCAGGTTCACTGAGTCTTTTTTTACCAGAAAAAAACACGGAAAATAAAATTAAATCCAGCTGATGCATGTTAACCATTGGGTGAGTAATAACCAATTAACGGTTCATTACCTTCACAAAATATTTTTCATCTTTGAGGTGACAATATAGCAAAACTTTCTGTAATTATAAATTTCAAATCAACCTGGAAAAGCATATGGTTATACAAAGCGTGTAGGTTTCACAACTACATATTTGTAGCTTTTGTAGTACTTGATTTGCTTAATCATTTGCTTGACTGGACACCGGAAGCTTCACTATGATTTCTCCAAATGATTAGTGGTCTCACTCTCAATAATAGAGTTTAAACCATTTCTCATAAAGAAGTGTGAATGCTTACGAGGTAGTATCTGACCCTGATTGATATGTATCAAAAAATATAAAAGGTTACAGCTGTAGCTTTCTAGGACCCATATCTATCCACATAACAAAATATGAATTTATCGTCTTCGAATCTACCACTAGCTTTAGTTCACTTTCAAACATGGATCTCTAAGATTCTTGATAAACAACTAAAAGATAAGTATATTGTGGAAGAAATTTTTTATATCATCCGATAAAACAGCTAAGTCTTCCGGGCTTTGTCCTATTTATCAAAAATAGTAGATTCCCCGGTATTACTAATGAATTTTAGTATGCTGAATAATAATCAAAAACAATAATCTAATTTCACGTAACAGAGTTTCTTGATAAGCGTATACAAAAGATATATAGTTGTGCCCTGTGTCTAAATACTGCTCTCTAATTTAATTAGTTCAGCAGAAAAGATATCTTGCATACAAAAAATTTATGTAACGCGGCCATTAGTCAAACAATGCTGTGTAGTGAGAAAGTAGACTAGTAACTTCCAGAAGAATTATGCTCAAACAAAGTACTCATATAAATGCTAAATTTAAGATCAACGGATAAAGAAACCAAAAGAAACAGAGGCAGCTTTCAGATCAAATTCGTAGCCACGACAAAGTGGTAAATTTTCCTGTAAACTCATAATAAGGCGTAAAATAAATACACAAAGTCAGTTTTTATTCATCAAAATGTAAATAGCAATTTCTAGAACGCTGAGCCAATGGATTTGCACAAATCTATCATGTAAACATTACCACAGTAATCTTCACAGTTTTCTCTGGAACTTGGTATTCAATTAATAGACTACACGGATTCGTCAGCAATCAGTTTTAAAAGAAATGAATTATTTCCAGGTTGATTGGAATTTCTGTGTTGGGAATGTATTAATTTGTGAAAGTAACACAGGATTATTTTCACTCGACATTTAGATTGACGTTTATTTCAGTAACTCGTTTGAACTAATATATGATGAGATTAGCCGACATAGCGACATTGCCAATTCTGACTAATTTTGTTGAGTCTCTTGTTTCTATTTTGCTTATCCGGGAAGGTTTTGGTTCACATAAAATATCATCTACAGGTTCTGTATCTTCTCCACGTAACTTGACATTTTTGTAGATATTAATTATTTGTTAAAACTCCTTCTTATCCAGTCCAAAAATACCTGTTGAAGATAGTTGCATGTTTGCTGGCTTTAGGCAATGTAAAGGTAATTACAAACAAACTTCTATAGTTACCGGATGCTATTGAAGATTTTCGGTTTATAGAAAGAAAAACTGTACATCAGAAATCAACCCTGACAGTAAATATTCAGTAATGATTCATTATGTTTTCTTGCAACCCTTATTACAGATAATCAGTTCTAAGTTGATGAAAGATTTTTGGATTGAAAGCGATGTTTACACCATACAGGAGGATGAGGGTTTGTTATCCCCTTGCATTAAATAATTTAACTTAATTTGCCTCTACAGTCATTCTGCTAAATATTCAGCCATATCAACATCCAAGTCACAAATACTCTTTCCTATATATATACGCATTAAAATATGACGCAAACTTTTACATGCTGATTAGGGTATTAGTGAAGCATGCACGTCATTTTTTTATAATTGCGATAATACGTTGTACTGACAATCAATTCAAGTTTTCTGTTCAACAAAACTATCTGGCTTAACCCTGAATGCTAAGGTGACGCAGATGAACCCTTTATTTACTAAATTGATAGTAGGTTCTAACATACTATGTTGTTTCCATTAATTTGTAGATTTCGATAGATATCTGTTCTGTGTCAGTCAGAAACAACGTACAGCCTATTATGTATATCAGTTCAATTTGCCAGACCCCATTAGCACCAAGGGATGAAATTATCAGACCAAATCCTAAAATGATAGAGGAAGTAACAGTATGAGCGATAATGGGAAAAAATTGGTCATCGAAGATATGATTCAGGAAAATATAGATTAGTGAAATAAAAACTCAAATGTTATAGAGCATTCAGAAGATTCGAACGAAGGGGTACATCTATGCTATTACAAAAGATTTTGAGCCATTTCACTCAGTCTATAATCATTGTCTACGATAATCAAAACGGGCCCCAACCAAGTAGTCTATACCTATCAACATGGCTTAGTAAAGTTGTCAATGTTTTCACGGACTGATGCCACATCTTGGTTTACTTACTTACGCCTGTTACTCCTCGTGGAGGAGCATAAGCTGCCCACCAGCACTCTCCATTCGACGCTGTCTTGGGAAATCCTTTCCAGTTCTTTTTAGTTGTTATTCATCCGCTTATATTTCCCGACGTAATGTGTTCCATATCCTTCTTATTTTTCACTTTCCTTCAGGATTCCAAGTTGGGGCTTGGCTCGTGATGCAGTTTGCATATTGGTTTGGACGCTCCTACATTTTTTCCAGACTACACGTCGAGGTAGACAGTGGTTGGACATAAGTAACATACGTCCCAACCACCCCAGTTGATAGAGATTTACTACCTCATTCTTACTTATTACCCTATTCCTAACCGTGAGACTGCTTACTCCGTGATCCCATAATATAAAAACAATGCTTCGAAGATATTTGTGAACAAATACTAGTAACCTACGAATATCCTCTATTCTGACCATGACCATGTTTCACACCTATAAAGTAGAACAGAGTGAAATGCTGCTTAGTAAACTCGTCCTTTGGTTGGCGGATGGATATCGCGCCTCTAAGTGCCTTTCGGTCTGGTTTAGTCTACTCACCACTATTAATACATCGGAGCATTTAGCTTTTTAAAGGAGGCTGGATAGCTTCCCATAAAATTCATCTTTTACTTCATCCGAGCTGCAACAGCAGGAGCATAAATGAAGACAACGAACAAGCAACAGGATGTATCAATATTTTTTAGAGATTTTCCTGTCCTAGTCCGCCTTTCAACTTAATTCTATACCTACACCAGCGAGGCCGTGGAAAGTATCAGTAGAGTCTCCGATACGTAAAGGGTAAATCGAGCCGTTTGTTCATTTTGGCAAGGTAGAGCCAAATGAACGACTGCGTTTGGATCCTGCACGAGCGCTTCGAAGATGCGACATACATCAGTGATGCGAGATTCTACAGTCCTAGCTAAGGCAGAGTGTTGTCTGATCTGACACAAAGTTCAGTCAGTCAGCTACAACGAAGGACCTGGTGCACATATGCATCGATCCAAGTTGCCATACCGCATTAACACAGCAAGATGAACACCGGATAATATATAAAAGAAAGACTGCATATAAGGATATAGTACAGGAAGAAAGAATTAGTTCATAGAAAGAAAGATATGAAGTGATTTTAATCTCTTAGTTTAAGGGAAGACAGAGAGTGTATACACCTACGCCATTGTGGTCGATTCTGAACCATGTCACCAAGAGTCTCCAACCATTGGTTACGATAGTCACGCGGGCCCCAATCGAGTGGTCTGTATCTACCAACATGGCTCAGACTAAACGTTGGTGACCTCAAGCACTGTTGCCATGTTTGGGTTTGGTCACCCCCAACTTTCTTCCAACCATCTCCAACACCGGTTAGCATTGCACGTCGTGGCAATTGGTGTTCAGGCAAACGCAACACGTGGACCAACCATCTCAGTCGATGAAGATTCACAACCTCATCAACTGATTTACCATCATTCCCTAATACCCTGCGTCGGACCTCATTATTACTTACCCGGTGATCCCAGCAAATGCCAGAAATATTTTTAAAGGCATCTGTGGTCAAATACTAGTAGCTTACGAGTATCTTCTACTCTTAATGGGCATGTTTCGCTGCCGTAAAGTAAAGCAGTATACTCGTCCTTTTGTTGATAGACGGACATCTTGCCTTCGCTATAGGTGACGTAAGTTGGCAAAAGCCAAATGAGCTTTTTGAATATGTGCTGAGATTTCGTCAGATACAAACCCATTCGGGCTGATCAGACTTCCAAGAAAAGTGAAGTTGTCAACGCGTTCGACTACTTCACTCCCTATCCTTAGTTCAGGTGTTGACGTAGACCAGTCCTGAAGCAACAATTTGCACTTAGAGGGAGAGAAGCGCATTCCAAACATTCTGGCATTGTTGATTGGTGCATGGTTTCGGGAGACCAGGAATAATATTTTGTGAACTCAAATCATTAGCATTGGTGGCACGTTGTAATAAAGTTTTGAGGGAAGGGTTAGTCTTGGGGGCAGGAGGATTATCATTAGGCGAGGAAGGGATTCGATTATGAACAAAATTATATTCCGCACTGTTAGAGGCGTTAGAGCAGTTCCCAGTTTGCAGCTGCTCACACTGTGGGAGGACATTTCTCTCTGAGGGACCGAAGAAAGAAGCCGGGGTTAGTGGTGGAACGTGACTGAAGAGTCAAAGGTAAAACTGCCTCAGGTCAGTCACGCACTACCTTTATATGGAAAGTTTTTGATGCGTTAGCTTCACACTTCAAAAAGATTTACTCACGGAAATGGTAATCTGTGTGGTAAGGTGAGGTGTGAAATTCTCATGGTCGACCTCTTATAACCACTTCCATCCGTTGTGAGAGGGCACCATCTCTGCAGATGATAGTTGTCCGAGGGAAACACCTTACTGCTATCATAACCCCCTGCAGTCACCAGTACGACTTCACCCTACGAACCGTAAGTTGCAGCTTTAAGTCTTACCGGTCTCCAACCGACCTGCCTGGCATGTTAGGGCCTAAAGGAACATATGTCCCAGTCAATAAAACTCGGTTGAGCCATCATGACAGACAAGCCCGAACACCACGTCAAGGTAGCAACTGCCGTCAGGTTGGATCAAAGTTTCGTATAGCAGCTTCACCACGTATCAAATGGCAGAGATAAGGCTAGTCCTATTGAATAGGCCTTTTATCAAACCTCATTTATAAAGGCTTTCAATATATAGATCATTTGAATCATCTTATGAACTAACAAGTATATTTAAGAAAGAAAACTAGCTGTCGCCCTCCTCTTTGCATGAAAGACTAAAGTGACTTTTTATTGTTGAGTTTCCCTGATAAACAATTACTACCAATTTTTTCGCAAGCTACTACAACGTTATCAATTTACCGCTCTTATTAAGGTTTACTTTTCCAAGTAATTCTTCTGAGAAATCTTTAACATATGGCATAAAGAGATCAGCAAGTAGTGGTTCAAAAGGTCGAGTTATAGTAACATTACCAATCTGTCGATAGTATTCAACTTCAACTAATAAATCTTTGGGGATTGTTAGAGAATAAGGAATGGAAAATTATTCAATTAGATACTGGTCACATAGGATATTAACGATCTTTCTCAGTGGTACACTTTTAAAAACACATTCAAATAGGAAGGATGCTTTGTCTTTTCCTTTATATTAATGTCACATAATTAATAGATCAACTGAAATAAATATTTTGTGATATTATGTATAGGTGACCAACACACTGATAAAATTGAATGTAAAGATATATCAGTTTTGTGAATTTCAGGTAATCCATTTAATTGCTGTTAAAAACTGACCTATTTATTCTTGCATCCGTTTCGTAGTTGGTCGCTTTGAAAATATTTTTAGGTTCTACCGTTGAAGTAAATTTAAGAGTCGAGTGATAGAATGGTTTATTTCTTTTAATACTGAGTAATTAAACAACTCGAAAATTTAAGTCATAAAGGAAGTCAAAACTCGAGATTTAGCTTTTCATTCTACATATGATTTTCATTAATATCGTTTTAAATTCAGCTTGGATAATTAAATTGAGATATCCCTAATTATTCATAAAAAGATCTTTTAAAAATTTAGTTATAAATTGGGTAATCACTTGTGAATTATTTACAAATCGAAAGATCTTTGTTAATATTTACCATAACTCAGTTATACCTCTTACTTATTTTACTTTCTACTAGTTTTCAAAACGGGTTGTGATTAGAAAGCGTTACTAACTAGCAGATCTTAGAATGGTGGATAGTCTTAACTCAGATTTATTGCTGATTTTCACTAATCATACTAGATTGATGGAGAACGCTTAATCGCTTACTAGTAGAGAGCTCGGACAGTTTGCTTGAACCCTAATTTTTTTATTCTTGCCAGACTAGTTTATTAGAGAAATTCGAGTGATAAAACTAAAATGGTTTAGAAATTATGGAATGATCTCAATCAAAAACCTAATAATCTCCACAACCCCTATACTAGTAGTCAACATGTGCTCACTAGTGACTAGCTTCGTAAGGGAATTCTCGGAGTTCTAGTGAGAAGCCGTGATCAGTAGAACTAATCCATGTCGGATAGAGACAGGTATCTACCTCAGTACAATGGAAGTCGGTCGTGCAATTTCGTGGATTGGTTGATGTTAGACAATATCACCATTGGATGCCGGCTCAGTGGTCCAGTAGGTTAAGCGTTCGCGCGCGAGACCGAAGGCCCTGCGTTCGAATCCCGCGAGCGGGATCGTGGATGCGCACTGCTGAGGAGTCCCACAATAGGACGAAACGGCCGTCCAGTGCTTCCAGATTTCCAAAGGTGGTCTAACATCAATCGTTTCATGATCTCAATCAAAAATTTAGAAAAAGTTTACTTGGACTGCAAACGGATTGTAAACCGTTCACGAAGCAAGTTAGTGACCAACTCCGATTCATGTTCTTTAATAGTGTAAAACGTTAACATACCATCATATCATACAGGGAAGTTTGTGAGTACTAATATACAGACCTTGAACTATGACACTTGAAAAGAATTCTATTGATCTATCTTAAGCAGATATAATTCAAGAATGATGAATCAAGTTAAAAATCCTGCAAATTATCGGAACACTATCTGCTTTACTAACTTTAGTATTAAATAAATTTGTTTTCCGAAAACAATATATGCACGTTTTTCAGGAATATATCTACTTAAACGAGGGTTTAAGTCTCGAGAAGCTTAAGTACAAGTAGCCATATCACAAGGGTAGAGCAATGGTTTGAGTATTCTCATGACTTAAGACTGGTTTATATTGTTTACATTTTTCTGCCGAGTACAGATCTGTGAAACTATTGCGTTACACTTAACGGATCGACTTTGGCAATAGAAAAATAAATATATCAAAAGATTCCGTAGATGATGAAGAGAACAAAGATTACTACCAAAGATTGGTATAAATATACACTAATAAGGCATGCCTTAAGCTAAACATCAGCATTTTCTGTGTTGACTGAATCTCATGAACTTCTATTGTATTGTGTATTTTCCTAATACCGTAAAAAATCATTTTGTATTAGTTAGATACATTATGGATAGCTTAAGGGGAAGGATTTTAAATAGCGAGTATTTACGATGATGCAATTGCATATTGATGTAAATTAGTATTATAACGTATGAACTTTACCTTAAAATTTAATTTCGGAACTGAACTATATCTTGTACATTGTAAACAAAATAATCAACTGAGTAGTAACGAACTTTAGGAGAAACTTACGTTATTTTCAAAAATGTTGGAAACCGTACATGTATTATCGGTTTTTATTGTTAATTGTTGGTTGATTAATTCATTTGAATTTTCACCTAGATCGTCTAGGCTACCTGCTGTGAACGTATTGTTGATGTGTTGATTAGACAGTTTTCTCAAACGTTCTCTCTCCTCTCTAGCTAATCGAACTCTTTCTTTTCTAGCTGCGCGTTCTTCTGTTTGTTGTCTTATTTGTTTATCTACATCAGCACCAACCCGTGATTGAATATTTATCAAATCTGACTGAATATAAGCAAGAAGCCATTTCAAACCGTCACGAATCGCTTTATCCAACTTTTGATTAGGTAGTAATAAAGCACAACAATGCTCCTAAAAGTAAAAACATTCAAGTTAAGCAACCCAGATCATCATGTGGGAGTGAATATCAAAAAGCGTTACGTGCATGGAAAGTTTTACACTCTGGTGTCCATACAGAGATCTGGCTGTCTGTACATTGAATATAAATTATGGTCCCCTGTTGCTGATCATTAACAACTTAAGTTTTATACCTATAGAAAGATAAAGACAAATTAATTTTCTGGGGTTTCATGTTCACATTTCTGACGAGGTCCGTCGAACAATGTCAACCTGTTGAATATATAAAGAAACTTGATGAGGTTCGGAGTTCAAAAGACTTTTCTATGTTTATTTTATTGAGATTACGAACTGATCTAAGTTAGAGAGTCATTGAACACCTGGAAGTATTGAAAGCCCTCTTCGTTCTGTTACGAGACTCCCCAAAAGTGTGAGATCACAACCACGCGACCAGGAATGAAACTCAGGAACCTAGGTTTAGCGCGTGAACGCTTAACGTTATCAGAGGATTTATAGGGACCAATGGAATGAGTGTCATGGAAAAAAGGAGTTTACCATGTCACATTCAATGTGAATCATTAGGAGGCACTTGCGTTTATTAGGTCCATATGTATGTATGTACATATATTCCGGTTGTTAGAGTAACTGATAACATTCTTTCTGGCCAAAGTCACCAAGTAGTTGTAACGGGGTAAGCATAAAGGAGAGGTGAACCTTTGGAATAGTCCTACCTGAAGTTTATATATTTGTTGCACAATTACTAAACACTTGAATTGTTCCTTCTTTATGTTTTTCTACTTGTAGGCCTTCGTTAACCCAAGAATTACTATTGGATGTCCAAACTTTCTTAGGTTACTGCTAATTCACCACCAATCTATTACCCAGGTCTCGTCCACTTGTCGTGTAGTTAGGTCTGCATTACAATTCCTTAATTACGTTGAACGTGGTCACGATTTTTTGTGTGGTCGTATGAGTCATAAATTTGAGCTATGTGTTTAGAAGTTATCTACATGCTATATTGTGTTCTATTCTGGCTATTGGACAAGAGAGTACGGGAGAACTGCGTTCTGAACCAATAGTCGTTAAGTATTGACCTCAGCTATCGAGCTATCATCGTTTCATTGGTTAGCAGGTCTTCGGTACTACGTAAGCAATCTAGGAGGAATAATCAATGGTCGGACTAGGTAATACAACTGCTCTCTTTTAATAACTGGGCGACCACACGATTCCCAACATAACATCAAGCCTGGTTTTTCCATGAAGTCAGAAGTAAATTAGTAATAAGATTTACATCTACATAAAATGACCAAATATAAACCAGTCAATTATAGCTTACCAAGCGACAAGGGCATTTATATTCATTGACAAGATCATCCAGCTGGAGTGCTGCTATCAGCTCCGACTCATCTAACGCACCTTTAATATCTCGCTTGTTTGCTAGTCTAAAGTGATAAGCACAACCCGTTACCTTGTGTAACCATCTCACAACTTACAAAAGAATCGGTTTACCGGATATACAAGGATGGGAAAGAACATTGACTAATGCTTCGTGACATTCTTCTAATCTCTCTGGCGTACTTGAATCAACCACGAATATAACACCATAGACTTCAGCAAAATATGTTTCCCAAATATCACGTATTGTACGACCACCACCCAAATCATAAAGGTTGATATTAAAGCTGTCGATAGCAAATTCAATACGATCAAAGCCGATAGTTGGAGCAACTAAGTCACTGGAGACTTAGGTATGAATGTAAATAAAAATTTTGGAAACGTGATCACAACATACCACCCTTTATGCTGAGAGATATTGTTGTCTTTCCAGAATTATCCAATCCCAGAATGGCAAGGAATATTTCCCTATATTCAGAATTTAAAAAAATCGAACTATTATCAAAGCTCTAACGGATTATAGTATGAAATATCTTGGTAAATGGGATGTTACTAATATCTAGCCATCACCCACTATGATAATAATAGGTATGTATTAGTAGACAATTTACTAATTGGTGAACTACAAATAAAATATGTAGACATACATACTGACAAGAATGCATGAATCTGGAAGGGGTACAATATATAAAAATAAATTACGCCTGCAAAAATAACACTATTAATAACGACAAATTTAATGGTCAGACTTATGGTGACAAAAATATATTGAAGGGTTGTAATAGGAGTTACTACAGCACAGTTGGAGCAACTGAGGGGAGAGGACTTGTCGATCTTCAATTGCATTTACCAATTCACATGTACGTGCCGTAGCACATACATTGGAAGAACTGAGAGAAGAGTACAGGTTCGCATTTCTGAGCATATTCCGAAGAACTTGACGCTGCGAGGGACCAAAGCTTTTAACAGTGCAATAGTTCGGCATCTACTTGACACCGGGCATACCGTCGATATTCTGCACGCGTTTAAAATTATCAATAGACAAAAAAGTACTACCACTCTCCGCTTTGCTGAAGCGATTGCGATTAAGAAACTGAAACCGGATTTATGCATTCAAAAAGAGACTTTAATAAACTTATCACTACCCTGGTAATCTTTTTGTTTCTGTTTGTTTTGTGTTTTGGTTATTTTTTCATTTACTTATTCTAATATATTTTATACTCTCCTCTAATACCTAATTTTTAAAATAAATTTTATTTACACATTTCCACCACCTGATCCTCTTAAATTATCTTAACTTTGCAAATTCTATTTAATTATTATTACGTAATCTACCTTATCATTATTTAATTTCATTAATCTCTACAATTATCACACAATTTATGAACTTCACTAAATTATTACACCACCCACCCTGGATTAACCCCCCTCTTTTGACCTCTGACCTGTTTCTAGCATATATATATATATATAGTTATTATTGTAATCCAGTTATTTACACTCATTTATGTCAATTGTTTTCACACTATCTCCATGTAAAAAAAAATTCTATCACAATTTTGGTTTGTAAGCAGCTGACGAGAAACCTCGAAATAATATGAATTCATACTATTTTGCATCAATGTTTGTTCTTGCTCTATTCAAATTCATAAAGGGAACCAATTGAATGGAATACCTTCAGTGTTTATCCTTGGAACACGCACTGAAGTTGTTGTTTAATAAAAAATTGAATACAAGCAAGGTTCACTACCAACATATATATAAAACCATATATGACATTTAACAAAGGCTTTAATTATGTTTTTTGTATATAGATTATTCTTTTTTGCCATATAAAACGATTCATCTTTGCTGGATAGTCATCTGTAAGTGGTCTTCCCGAGACCACATTAACTTAATCGATCGATCGCAATCAACATCATTATTTTTCTGTGATAACAATATTTTAGCATATACATAACTGTAGAAAGACACCGCACCAGAAGAGAGCAGATTATGAATAAAACTGACCAGAAGTGAGCTAATCTGAAAGCATACTTGTATTTTAGGAAATAACGTTCAAAGCAGAACTCATTCAACTGTCTAAATAACTTGGAAAACTTGGCTGCGCGAATTTCCTAGCACTGTGAATAAAAATGACGAACAAAATAGCTGTACGCTACAACTCACTAGTAATATACTGTGAACGACTGCAGTCATTCCATAAATATAACGTTACTTATGTTCATGACTGAGTTAGTAATTACTGTTTTCATCAGTAAACGATGAATATCACAATCTAAATTATCAGTATTTCAGAATTCTGGATGTCTACCTCGCTTAATACACTATCTGTGTTCATGAAGCTTATTGATAAGCGTGTCTTTCCATTTCCGGTGTATCATTGATGGAAATAAATATGTATTGTTACACGTATTAATCAAAAAAGACCCTAACTACATATAAAGTGACAATTCTTTGAGTTAATAAAGAGGGTTGCTTGATTGATAAATGGAAAACATCACTAGTGCGAGAAGTCTATTCTTCTAGAAAGTCTTATAACTATACTTTGAATTGTTTTTTCTATTTCAAAAAAGGATTTATTACAGAATTAAATGAATAACAATTGGTTGCTTCTATAAATCTAAATTAACTAAGAATGATATCATTCTCAAAACATGGCAAGAGTTTTGTTTTGTTACTCATTCTTCAAATGCATATAAACCGATAAGTTTAACTATTTAAAACATTAACAAAAATGAGAGCTTCTCAATTAAGCGATTGAGCCAATGGAACATCAAACCACTGATCCATCTTGGTGAACTGTAAGAACACCATTTTAAGCTAACACGTTTTATTATTTTAAAATTCAACATTCTCAGAAAGTGAAGAAATGATTTATCTGTCAACGGTAAGTATATTTCAAAGGGTAAATTTTGTGATAAAGTTAAACTTGAAGCTTGATAGACTTTATGATTGATGTGATAGATCTACAATATTGTAGAATATAGGATTACTATTCAGTACGACTGATATTTATTGAAAACATGTTAAAGGTGAGAATGAAACAACCATCTTGAGTTACACCCATCAAATTTTACTCATGATTAAATGAATAGTGATTAATATTTGAGCGAACAATGATTTTCAATAAATTCATCATCAGGCTCTACAGTTATAAGTCCATCATTATAATATTTTACAAAGGTCAAAAATAAGCCATGTATTAATAAATTTGACAATGTTATGTGTTAACAATGGTAAACGTTTGCATCTGTTACGATATATATATACTTCAAGATTGTATTATTTGACAAATTAGAAAGGTCATTCAATAAAGGTCAGGATGATTTGGAGTAAAGTGTTTAGTCACAATAAGTATAATAGTATTATAGCAAAAACGAAAATGCAAAAAATTGTATGAATAAAATGCATAGTAGGAGAAATTCATCTTGTCAATTGAGATAATAATATCGTTGTGTGAATATAATATGTAATAAGGAGGGTGTTATCAAGGTAATTATGATCAACGAATTGGGAATGATGGATGTGAAGAATAAAATAGAGGTAATCAAAAAATAATAATAAGGAAAAAAAGAGACTGGATATACCTTTTCTGGGTACATAAATTAGGCCTTCTGGAGTTGATCCAGATGGCTTCGGCTATGTAAAGCAGTCGTAATCTGGCTCCTTGAGGTAGATATTTTGGAACTTGATATAAAACAGAGAAAGCTTCGTCTATTTTGATATGATGGGGTAGCAATGGGATCACCTCTTGGTCCGATCCTTGCTAATATTTTTCTGACCAAACTAGGAAATGGACCGCTTAAAGACATTCTAAGTAAGTTTGATTATTATTGTCGATACATAGATGGCACACTAATCATATGTGACGAAAGTGTCGACAAACAGGAGATGTTAGACACTTTCAATAGTCCACCCAGCCATTCAATTCACCAGCGAGGAGGAGAAAAACAATAGTATAGCTTTTCTGGATGTCCTACTTTCTAGAGGGATAGATGGTTCCATAAAGTGAAATATATTTAGAAGGAGTACATGGACGGGTCAGTATACCCATTTCCAAAGCTTCATACCTCTTCAATATAAAATAAATTTGGTCAAGTGTCTCAACCACAGAACCAAGTTATTATGTTCTGAAGACAGTGTGAATGACGAAATAGATATACTAAGGAACACATTACGAAATAATGGCTATCCTGATAATTTCGTCAAAAAATATCTCGTACAAAATACTAATAAAAAAAGAAGACATCGCGACACAGTCAGTTAAAAGACCTTACATCTGAGACTTGACTTTAAAGGGGACATAGCGAGTGATATTCTAACACGTCGACTCAAAAGATCTGTCGAAAGGACGTTTCATATCGCCAAGTTACACATAATTTTCTAGACTAAACCAGTACTCACACAACTAATCAATGATAAGTTACCGAAGATAGGCTTCTCCATGTGTGTATACCAATTCAACTGCTCCTGTGGAGCTAGTTACATAGGCCGAACTCAGAGGGCTTCATCCTTGCGTGTTCGTGAACATGTACCAGCTTGGTTAGGAAAAGGGGTTACCAAATCGATTAACAGCACCATTCTTTCTCACTTGGTAGATAGTGAACATCATATCAAAATAGACGAAGCTTTCTCTGTTTTATATCAAGTTCCAAAATATCTACCTCAAGGAGCCAGATTACGACTGCTTTACATAGCCGAAGCCATCTGGATCAACTCCAGAAGGCCTAATTTATGTACCCAGAAAAGGTATATCCAGTCTCTTTTTTTCCTTATTATTATTTTTTGATTACCTCTATTTTATTCTTCACATCCATCATTCCCAATTCGTTGATCATAATTACCTTGATAACACCCTCCTTATTACATATTATATTCACACAACAATATTATTATCTCAATTGACAAGATGAATTTCTCCTACTATGCATTTTATTCATACAATTTTTTGCATTTTCGTTTTTGCTATAATACTATTATACTTATTGTGACTAAACACTTTACTCCAAATCATCCTGACCTTTATTGAATGACCTTTCTAATTTGTCAAATAATACAATCTTGAAGTATATATATATCGTAACAGATGCAAACGTTTACCATTTTTAACACATAACATTGTCAAATTTATTAATACATGGCTTATTTTTGACCTTTGTAAAATATTATAATGATGGACTTATAACTGTAGAGCCTGATGATGAAGTTATTGAAAATCATTGTTCGCTCAAATACTTATCATTTTTGAATAGTGAAAAGTCTAATTGTTCGCACAGTATATTTTCGATGCCAAGAGAGTTTAGTGTTAATCACCGACTCGTTTTAAATCGGAAGGTCATTATTATATCTTCGAATTGCTACAGGCTTCAGAAATCGTTATAAGATTGAAATAGTTTATAGATACACTGTATATTAAAAGTAATAAATGAACAATTCATTTCTTAAATCCTTAAGTATGTTGACATTCCAAAGTAACTAAATCTACTACCATATGTGCAGCTGAGGGAAAAGAAGCGAAATACAGTGGATTTACTATATTTTGCAAGCAAAGTCGTTTTGATTTCTTTAAGAAACAGGTTATTTTTCTTTTGCTGTGATGAAACCTTAAAACGTAGAGTAGGATTTATGGGTAAGGTTAATTGTTATTTGACCGAAAGTGTTGAGCCAAACTGAATAACTACAGCACAATGTTAGGGGGAATTAATCGTAAAAAAATATTATTCAAGCACAACGTTTGAATAAACCACATTTTCAATTTTTAGTCACAAAACTGAAAAACACTTACTTCCAACCATTTTGAAAAGCCGGTTATCTCAACTTTTAAAGCTTTGTATTTATTAGACCACAGACACCATGTAAATGCGGTGTGTGCTTTTATGAAAGGAAGTATCAAACTAACATATGACCTGAAGTATCAATTATTCGGTTATACGCAGCATAGAGTTTGGCACGAAATGTGCATCAGTTCAAGTTGGCACACCGAATAACCACAGAGAGATAACACTATCAGGGAAAATCCTAGATTGGTAGATGCAGTAACAGTATCAGCAATGGAATAAATTAGTCATGGACAATTCGACTAAGAAAGAAAAAATAAATTACAGGGATTCGAAACAGTACAGGAATATTCTAAAAATCAAGATCTAACAGAAAACAAAGAGCGAATGCGACTGTACCATTGCAACTGATTATGAGCCATGTTACCCAACGTCCTTTGGAAATGACTCGGTGAAACATTCAGGAGCCGTACATACATGTACTTTACAAAGTATTACAAACTCCACCTAACTTGACATTTCAAGGAAAACTTTGATATAAGCAACTGATGTGGGGATAATTATTCGGTGTGCGATGTCATTTGTGCACCAAAACACGTAAAACGAGTGAACCACTAGGACTACGCTAGTTTCCTTTTTAGTTAAGCTTGATTATAAACTGATGAACTAACAACTTAGTCTTCTGTATTTAAAAATATAGTTCACACAGACACTAATCCATAACAGTAGAAGACTGACATTTTCCTTCATGTCCATTGTTAAGGAAATCACCACTAGACTCGTGTGTGTTGGAAAACATAAGCACAGAGAGATTTAAAATCGAAGGCTAAGTGTACTTTAATGTAAAGGGGTAAAAACGCTTATCTCTGAGGTTTCCCCATAAAAGTGCATATTATAATATCTCCTGAATTCATTAGTCATACAGTCAGCCAAAAAATACCGCGTAAAACACCTAAAGATCAGATATACCATTTAATCGGTTGAAGACTTTAAACTAATTTACTGTTGTTAAGCACCTATTTAAATATTAATGTACCAAACTTTTTAACTATAGGAATCTTCAAAAGAAACAAGACATATTTATCGATTTATTTATTTCGATAATCCAGGTTTAAAATACTTTAACGTCACATACGAATATTGGCCGCACAGAACTGGCACTTTTCAATATCGTTCTGCAAACCACTATCGATAAGAAATATCTCCTTGTATTTCCGCGATCACTAATCTTGGTTATTTTAATAACCTGATAATTGAATAAGGTACATAACCTGTAATCTAACTCTAGGTTTTTAAGTTGTCAGTCAGTCAGTAACAACGTAGAACTTCGTGCGTACGTACGTCAGTTCGAGTTGCCATACCACATTAGCACAGAGATGCGGTTATCCATTCAAATCCCGAAGTGGTAGAGGAGGTTTTTAAGTTATACGGAAAAACAGATTACAAACTTCTTCTCAGATGATTTTGACCGATCTGACAGAAATAATACCAGAGTAAAACCTCTATTAGAAACATGGAAAAGAATAACCACAAAATCAAAAAAGCTAATGAATTTAGGGTCAAAATTTCACCAACCAATGTGTACCAGAGACCCTGTTTGTGAAATCAAGTAAAGAACAGTTGATAAAACGCTAATATCTGACAATAATCAATAAAAATTACTTTGTAGCATAAATGCTGTATTTTTTATTTACTTGAAGCATACTAAATAACTGATGTCAACCAATTCACATATTTTCATGTCTTGTGGTAATTTTAAGATCTGAGGAGCGATATAAAAAGATGAGCAATTTATGAGGCAGAGTAATCGCATCGCCATATTATGGCAACCTTATATATGGCCATTAAAAACCTATGCTTTTAAAAGTGTCACAGTACACATTTGAAATACATGATTAATATAATTTTTATCGCAAGATACTACAGTATGAGCATTTACAGGTCCCCACGAGCTCTTCAAGTTCAAAAAACCGTAGGTCAGTTTGTGAAGGATGCCTTCAAATATATGTCCCCAATAACAAAGACATTTCGTGAGTTCTAGATACATACTCGCCAGAAGCGTTTATGGGTAAGAATTAAATTGGATAGATGATTGCTGAATAAGATTTGACAAGTGATGACATATCTACTTGTGTATTTCCTTTGACCTCTTAAGTGATAGAATACTTGTGTAATATCATGGAATAGGCTTTCTATTCCTTATTTCTGCTCATCAAATGGTGACCGGAACCTTGCACAACAGTAACACAAAGTACTGTAAACGCAGGTTAAATAAGACTCCTTTCAATATACTAAGTTTATTGGCACAATATTTCGTACTAAATCGCTGTAAATAGACACAAAGGTTTCAAATCTAGAATATGTAACCAGATTCACGAATTAACTTCTGAGATACCTATTACATATTGGGAGACATTTATACGGAGATTTTGAAGTTTTATTACCATGATTATAGAATTCAACATCATGATAAAGTGAAGAATTACTACAGCTTCAAACACCAGTGAAAAAACTTCGTTTTGAAAAATGATAGTATAACATACAGCAATTTAAAAGTACATTAATTTCGCTCAACAGTGATTATTATGAGAGGTATGCTTTTTAGCAAAATGTAAACAGTCACATAGAATGTGTGGTAAACATTTATTCACTTCTATCAACAAATAAGCCTTTCAGAAATACAAATAAACAGTTGTAATTCATTAAAGGCATAAAGTGTAGAAAGTATCAATCAAATTTATTCCTATCTCGACTACTAAAAATGATATTAAAACGAATACACATCCCAGCATATTAAAAAAATCACATACTTGTTACTATTTCGTTTACGCCTAACAAATGGAAAACACGGAGACATGTTTATACATCCCCGACAAGGGATACAAAAGCACTTTGGGTGATTCAAATTAGTTGCATTATTAGTAATTTTAGATGCCGAGAAGTGTGTATGATAAGAATTCGGTCAGGAACTAAAGAAGGACTTATTATGGCCAGAATTGATGGCCCTATACGGGGAAAGAAGCAGATAATGTATCCTGGCAAGATTATCTATCTTGCGTAATATGCAAACAAATCAGAAAAATGAGACCGCGTGTTACAAAGTAGTCGCACTTTGTTATTTACGAAAAAAGTCAAGGTAACATACAATAAAACAAACTTCTTACTGTGTACAGTAACTCTACGGTAGTGCAAGTTCCAACTAAAAATGATAAACACTGAAATATACAAAGAATGTTTTAATTATAAAACCAATTTTCTGCTGTTCGAGACAATCAAATTACAGGTACAATTATGCAGAATATAATGGTAATGTGACACGGTAGAATCTTTTTAGTTAAGTTTCAAATACACTTAAGAAAAGTTACGAGTCTTCAACTTTTTAAACCGAAAAATGAATCAATTCGGATTCTTCACCTGCGTTTAAAATGTCAAGCTGAAAGTTCCATTAGTCTAGATATTCAATGTTCAGCGGTTTGCGTATATTTCAACCATGTTTGTCGTTGTATGTGACAGATTTTTTGCTTTGTTTTGAGCTCTTCCGTCCGTCTTGAAATTCCTGAACGAATATTCCGTTTATTAAATCTAACAACTGAATGTTTAATGGCAGTTAAATAGGGTGGTTATAACAAAGTACAATCTAAGAAAAAATCTGGCCGCTGTAAAGCACCGGACCTTGTGAGACACAGCTAATGTGTGCTCGATTCAGGTTGGAATATTTCCTATCTCAGTTTCATCATTTAAGAATGGTCATCATAACCGCACCAGATTACGATTTGGTACGCTGTGCTCCACATCTCCTACGACCACTAGCCATCGTAGATTAATCACTTTCCGACATCTCGAGAGCATGTCAAATATATCTTTGAACGTCGTTGCTTCTGGCTTCTGATTTCACTGGGCTGGCATGTTTCGACTATATAAGGCGTTACTGGTTGAGGTGTTGTCAAATTCCGAATACTTGTGTCATCTTCAAACCAATGAGGTCAGCACCATTGTAGAAGGCTAGCAAAGTCATGTATATCGAAGGTTTCTTTCCAGTGTATGCTTCATTATTGCATACTCGCAGCCAACCCTAGATCGAAAATCAAGGCTTGCGGTTGACAGAGGTCAAAAGAAACCCAACCTGGTTAACCCTCGTAATCGTAGTGCTTCTATTTGAGGTGGGTTTGTTTAAACTAATCCACACGTTTTAAAAAGGACCAGAGAAGACTTTCTTTTTGTCTTCAAATCAATTACGTGGTAAATGTTTGGGATCTAATATTCCATCGCCTTTCTTTTCCCCTATGACAGAAGGTTTACATTTCGTAAAAGTTCGCAAGCGCAGAATCAATTGCATGTTAGCTGACCGTTGAATTATACGTACATGGAGCCCTCTACCTCATCACGTGGTTCAATTTCCATCTATCGATATGCACAAAAGTTGTAAAAACTGAAAGACTTCATCCACCAGGACTAATACAGGGAACCTAGCCTCTCGTCTCTCTTAATCTTAATCCACCGTTTGAAAAGTCCCATATGGAAAACTGGTCACATTGAAACTCAAATTATTCTAGTAGCATAAAATGCCAGCGAAAATATACAGGACAAAGCACACATCCTATCATGCCTAAAAAGGTGACAGAAGTAATAAATTCCGCTTCACTGTGATTGGTTGATAGGTCGTGTTGAGACCATTAAACTAATAGTTGAAAATAATCCATTACTTTATTGCAAACTGGAAGCTCAATAAGATGTATTTTGCGGTATACATTTAGCAATACTGTGAACGTTGAAAGTTGACTTTAGAGCTAGGAAATTATTTCATAGTTTTCTTTGCAATGCCTTCGCCATAAGAACAGTTTACTGAGCGGGCCAATCGAGTACACGAATCAGGTTGTTGAGTTTCGTCTGATGTTTGCTTTAAGTGGCTATGCCCACTCGTCGTAAAAATGTTGACTTAAACAGACTGAAACGTTCCTGTAAACGAAGCAAGGTATTCGAGTTACTATCTTTGTCGTAAGTATTCAAAACATTTCCAACTATCCTCAGTTACGTCCAATACCTCCTGATATTCATAATATGGGGAGTACTGTTTGTAGTAAATCAATCAACGGACATGAGGTTTGAGTACTTTTGGCCTGTTTGGCTATCTGTTTGCTCGATACATGACTCACTGAAGTTCCAAGGACTGGTAAATATTATGTCTGTTCATATTTCACATGCAGCAATACACAATTGTCTTTATTATTGTTTTGATTACAGTTGATCTAATGTGTTTCTTCTTGATCCCTGTGTCATGGATTTACACATTCGGTAGTGCGTATGTGTGGTTATACCTTTTTCGGCATACTGGTTAGTGTGATGACTAACTGAATAATAAAAGTTTCAGATCAAGGGTTGTGTTTCCTCACTTTGTCGCTGTGTTTCGTTTTCATATATTTTGAATTTAGTCTCTACTCAAAAGCGACGAAATACACTCACAGCACTTATGTTTTCCGTCCATTTGCAGCACACAGGTATGATGAAATTGGTGTGATTAAACGCCCTTAGTATTGGCTACTCGGTAGTATGTGTGGGATTTTCTCTAAAACGGTACCTGGATATCAGCTATCAAGATGTAGGTACTTTTCGAGCTTTATATAGGATGTTTAGTTTAAAAGAATGAATGTTAGAAGGCAAAATCACCTGCATTTTCGAATTCTTTATGAAGCTCTCCCACCGTCGTCGGTAAGTGACAACGCTTGTAAGTTTCTGTTACATTCAAACATACTTGAGTCAGACGTTCAGCATAGTCTTGATTATTTTCAAAAGGATTCCCTAGAAGTTCATGAAGTTGCAATGTCTGATAATGTGAGTTCTTATCTCTTTTTTTTTAAAACCTCATTACTCCTCTACCTTTAATATCGTAGTACATTTTTGAATATATAGATTATATACAGCTATATATTTCAATGGTTTGCCAACCTCTAACTGATCATGATGCTCTACGAATAAGCAAGACTTACATCATTTAAATATTTACGTGAATAAGGATTCTGCTTATGACAAGATAAAACGACTAGAGGTCTTAAGTGATCAGCTCCACCTACTAACGAAATTTAAAATCTATAGCCAACTTTATGCAGTGAAGATCACTTGTTCCTGATAATTCAATGTTAACTGTCTTAAAGAGTGGGTCCCTAACCATAATAACTCATTATTAGTTGACGTTTGGTAGGTAAACAAACTTCTATCATTTTTCAATCTTATAAAAAGGGGAGTAAACTTCCTGATGATAACAACATAGAGTCAGCTTAGTTTGTTTATTGTCTAAAATACTAGTATTGATAATCATTCGATGCCTAAATGAAGATCTGCGGCAGCAAACCCGAGAAAACAAATTAAGCTCAGATTTGTCCTTAACTATGTAGTTTCAGTCACTTGCTAAAGTGTGACGCTTTAGTCAATACGTCAACTACCATGTTACAGTGACAAAATCCTGATTTATGCCTCATGGAGAATTCATTTTAGGAGGTTTAAACCTTCCAGTATTGTTTGGATCTACAGTCACTGACTTCTCAAAGAAGTGCTATTTTCTGGTTTGTTCATTGTTTACCTTTCTTCAACATGATTTAATTCTCGTTGAGCGTATAATTTATAGTTTGCCTAGACATTCGCTGTGTATGCCAACAGTCTTCCCTTCCAAATCGTCTGTTTGTTACCAATCAGAACACTAAAAAGTCATCCAAGTACCTGATGTTTTTTCTTTTGCTTTTATTTTAGACTGATAACTCGTGATTAACGACGTAGAATCTAAGCCCACAACACTGACTAACGAATCTCAATAGGTATACAATTCGGATAGTTGTGACAAAAAGTTGAGTCACAGGTACATAGTTCACTAACTGTTATTTCCGAACTGTTGAAGGCAACCCAACAGCTTATCGGTAAGATCATAGCTCTCAATCGGGAAAATATTCAAATACTAATACGGCGCGCTTTTGAAGGTTGTAACTTTTTTTCACGTGGTATTATTTTATTTTCCTATCCGTTTTTCTCTTTAATTTAACACTTGATAGCGATAAATAATTCGTCACTGATAGGGTTCTATTAACTTTACACCTTATTTAGGAACTCAACCTCATAAATTAATATTGCTAGTTTTCACGCTATCACTATCACCAATTAACTGTAATATATTTACTCTTAACTAATACTGGGTCTGACCCTACCATAAAACTTTACACGTTCACTAAGTTAAATTACAGCTATCGCCATCCACCTAATTAAACTTTGAATTAACATTACTTCCAATAATGTCCAGGCCATCTAAAAAACATATAATCTCTCCAGATGCCTATAGCACCTGCAAAAGATCTAAATCAGTCACTAAAGTGAATAATGCGAAACCTTATAAACACACTGATCAGTCTGCATCCTACTCTGATCTTCCCTCAGCCACACTAAACGTGCACCCTTTACTTGGACAAGACATATCACTACCTTGCATCTCGCTTGTCGATATAAATAAGAGCAGTCACATGCTGTTAGAGTCGACATCATTTGTCAGTCCCAAAAAGAGCACCGAATATTGTGAGCAGTATCTAGACAGTGCGGCTGACTCCAAACACCCAACAATTTTACAATCGGCCATCTTAAGTAGCGGCTCACGAATTACGACTGCCTACAATAGCCAGCCCGATGACGTAGATCTTGACTACTCACCCAGACATATACCCAATCCCCCAACTAAGTGTGCACAAAGTGACCACCCGCTAGACACCTGTAACAGGCCTATATGTAACCATATCGACCTTAAAAACTTTGATATAAACTTGAATAATCTCACCACTGGTAGACCTAGAAGCACCCAAACAGAACTTAGCCTCACCCAAACTATTCAAGACCTATTACCGTACAAATATTTAATCAGTGTTCCAGAAAATCCCGATCTGGAAATTATAAAAAACACTGAAAAAATAATTGACCATATATCAACCGAAGTGTTGAAAAGACTTCAGTGTATGCATAATGTCATTGTGTATAATATACCTGATAGTACGAACATAAAGATTGCTAAAAATACTCTGCTACAAGAGTGTGGATTGTCGCAATCTTGGTGTGTAACAAGGAGATTACGTAAAGGACACACTAAAACCTCATGTCCCATTCTATTTCAGTTTGGTAGTACCACTGAAGCTAATCACCTCCTTAATAGTCAGTCACTACTGAGGCGTATTCCAACATTTAAAAAGATTAGGATCATTCATGACAGGACCGCTATCCAGCGTCGTATCTGCAATGGAACACAAACAGATCAACCCAGCTTACGTAGCCGCGGCAGCTACAGCTCTTGTCACTGCACAAATCCTAAAATATCATACACTGCCCCCCCAAAAAACGGAAGCACGTCGGACACTGCAATTAATCCTAAGGACAAGACCGCTCATAAAGCAGCTACAACCACTCACCCTCAGCCCAAACACTCAGCTACCCCAAAATGCCAAACCACTTATGCCTCAATAGCGTCCAAGTATCACCCTAGCGGCCCCTGTAAAATGCCTAAAAATGACCACCCCAGGAATTGCGCTAACAGCTACAGACTCTCAGACATCGCTGTACGAAATAATACCAAACCCTCCGTAAAAACCCACCAATACTCCAGCACCTCTAACCCAAAACGTGCACCTTCTCATAGCAATAGAATGCCCTACAACAAACATAGTGAACTGGCAACACCCACTCATCCTAATGTGAAACGACATTTGACAAGAACCACACCCACACATGATACCCATAAGTCATATAGTGTCAACCTTGCAAGCCCCATGAATCAACACAAAACTATACACATCAGAAACACCTCTCTTAGCAACAATAACAGGCATTCCTTTATTCCTCATCAGAAACATACAACTTCCCCAACTAACCACAATAGGACTAAAATTGCCCACCGCACACAAAGAAGCCATAATGTTGGCCTACTTGGAAACCCACCTACTGACTCTAGGTACTATCTAAGTCAAGCCACCCAATACAGCGGTTTAGTCCCCCCTAATTCGACATACACACTATCTCATCCTTTTTTATCTCTCCCCCCCTCAACATTACTGCTATGGGGTCTCCAAATGTTGAGGGCGACAATCCCACTATTCTGAAACCATCTATATACTCCGATTTGATGGGGAGTGGCAGATCCTTCTCAACCTCGATAAATGTCTCTAGTCTTGAAAACTTCTTGACTGGACCCCCTGATCATTCCCCGGACACATTACCTAACCATTCAACTCTACCTTCCACTCTTAGACATACTTCTTTCACCAAAACAACACCCGACTACCCTTCTCGCATTAACCCTACTGGTAATAAACTAAACGCTCATCAATATGGAGTCGACGCTCCCAATTCTTCCTTTTCTCGTTGCAAAACAGACAAATCACTGGGTATACATCATACCCTTCTACTAGACAAACAGTCACCGTACCTGACACTTATGTTAATTAACGCTCGATCTGTACAAAGTAAGATGACTCACCTACGCACCCTTTTACTTTTAAACAACCCCTCACTTGTTTTGATAACGGAAAGTTGGCTGTCCTCCGACACCACAGACACATTTCTACAAATAGACACATATGAGCTCTTCCGCTGTGATCGAGTAACCAAGAAGGGTGGTGGTTGTCTCGTTTATGTATCAAAATATTTGAGAGCGGAAATCTATAGCGACCACGTCCTCAGTAAACTTCCTGAATCGATATGGCTTACTGTGTACACTCATGAATGTAAAATACTAATCGGATGCATATATCGAGCTCCTAACACTCCTAGTTCAAATGACACTATTATAAGTGAGTCATTTGCTCAGGCTGCCTCGCTTGACTTCACTTACAAAATTGTATGTGGTGATTTCAACCTTCCCACCATCAACTGGAAGACACATTCTGGCCCATTGTGCTTTGAACACATACTTAGGACCTTAGACATACACGGCTGGCAACAACATGTACACCTGCCTACACGAAATCACAACATTCTTGACTTGATATTCTGTCATAATGTCACACCAACATCAATGGTGGTTGGCGAAAAGTTTCACAACAGCGATCATAAAATAGTCCTCTGCACCCTTCCGATTCTTGCCATATGCAACAAATTAAAGACATTAAACACGCGGTTCCAATATAGAGACTATGCAAATGCTGACTGGGAAAACTTTCGATTTCTAATAAAGCACTCTGACTGGGGCAGTTTCTTTACCAGTAATAGCCTCTTAGAAACATTAGAAATATTCAATATCACCACCAAATCTGCACTAGACACTACTGTACCCTCTAAAATTGGTTTTAAAACAATTACTCCATATCTAAACCAAAAGACTAGGACTAAACTGCGAAAACTGAAAAGGATGTACCATATATCAAAGGACTTCAGTGCCCTGCACCAGATATACTCTGTACTTGACGGAGTACAAAGTCAACACAACAAGCGTAAGCAAGTAGAGGAACGTACTGCGCTCACTGCTACATCTAAAGCCCAAGCCCTATGTCGTCTCCTCACGAAGCGCATAAGAAAGGAAACAGACCACAACATTCACTCTTTACTGCACGATGGAGTAACGTATAATGACCAAAGCGTCATATGCGAACTATTAAGTGAATGGTTTTCTCACAATGGGAATACATCTGATGCTCCAGACATCGACATAAAGTGCACCGGCAAAAACGATCTTAGTACCATAAACTTCGACATTAGGAGTATACATACCGCCATTAAAACCCTTAAGTCAAATGCGAGTTCTGGTGCCGATGACATCCCTTCTATCGTTTATAAAATGTCAGGACCGGACATACAGATGCTACTACTCAAAATATACACATTATCTTTAGAGACTGGTACATATCCGGAAACCTGGAAGGTAACGTATGTTCTTCCCAAACACAAATCCGGACCAAGAAACCTGGTTGAAAACTACAGACCTATAAATATCACTCCAGTCATATCACGCATAATGGAAAAAGTGATACAAAATCAACTATCTGATCACCTGCTCAAGGAAGATCTGATAGACCCGTCACAACATGGCTTCATTAGAACAAGGTCGTGCAGTACATGCCTGATAGACTTCTTCAACGAGGTTACTCGTATACGTGACCAGAAGAAACTAGTTATTATACTATACTTCGACATTAAGAAAGCCTTTGATAAGGTACCTCATAATCTTCTAATCAACAGACTTAAGTCAGTTGGAATTATAAATCCCCTTTTGCAATGGATCAAGTCTTTTCTTACGAACAGATATCAAATAACCAAGATTAACTCTAATACATCTACACCTCGACCTATAACCAGTGGTGTTGTGCAAGGTAGTGTCTTGGGTCCATTGCTCTTTATAATCTATATCAACAATATATGCAAGTGTTTTAGCACAGGTAAGACCTACCTCTATGCCGATGACTTAAAAGTCATCTATAAAACTGACATTTCCGATTTACGCAGTACTATGGAAACAATCCAACGTGAACTCAACATGGTAAACGACTGGTGCAAACGCTGGAGGTTAGAGCTCAACACAGAGAAATGCGGCTGGTTATGTATAGGAGACACATCTCTCAAAACGAAACTAACACTTAGCAATCACACACTGCCCAGACTGGCATTAGTAACTGACCTAGGGGTACATTACTCACACAGTCTTAATTTCTCTGAACACATCTCAGCCAAAGCATCCAAAATGCGGAAATTGCTTGGCTTCATTCTCCGTAATTTTTATCAAAATGAATCTAAAATCCTTCTTTACAAAGTTTGTGTAAGACCTATCGCTGAATACTGCTCGTTCTTATTTTCCAACCTACGCGTATCTGATATACTAAAGGTGGAAGGAATACAACGAGACTTCACTCGCAAGGTACTTAAGACTGACTTGGTCATTGACTATAGTTCCCGATGCCAAATCTTAGGAATAGCACCCCTTTGGAAGAGAAGGCTTAGGTCTAATTTGATTCTCTACTTCAAACTACTCAAAAACCTTACTTATTCAACGTGTAAGATAATTCTTGCCCGAGATTCACATGAATACGGACTTCGAAACAAAGTATCTACGGTCAAAGTTGAGAAATACAGATCAAAAACTCGGGAAAACTTCTTCCTCACCAAGTATGCAATAATATGGAACAGTCTTCCCTCCGAAACTCGCATGGCAGATGAGTTACATACGTTTGTAAAACTGCTTGATCAAGCCCTCACTTGCACTAATCTTGCACGTACGAACACATCTGCACCCCACTCAGACATCATAGGCTCTCTCCATGTCTAGACCAAAATGGACTTCAAGTTCAGTTTGCCTTATTTTTCCTACTTTGCAGTTGTATTAATTACTTTTTCCACCCCATTTCTTCACTTGAAGTAGACAGGTAACTCAATGGACCTATCATTACTGTTAAAATAAACTCGGTCGATAAGGGACACTCACTACCACCCTAAAACGTCAAGAGGACCGCACAATCGGCTGCCTACTTCCAGTGGTCTTGCATCTATGGAGCCTGTTACCAATCAACTGGTTAGGACAACAGAAAATAACATCAGCACTAAGTCACTGTGAGTCCCTTCCTGTTTATCCTGTATTAACTTTTTACTCTTCAGTACACTATGTTGACTAGCAATTAGTATTATTTCTCCACTCGTTCTCATATCCACAACTCATATACTTCTATACTTTTTCCGCCTGCTTAAATAAACAACTATCCTACAATATACCCTTCTTAACGCTTATACTCTGATTGGCAAACTATACTTTATACTATAGTCAACAGAGGCACTGCATCGATGCTTTACCCACAGTCCATAACTTGTAACTGTCTGATAAGCTTGTAAAATGGTACTTATAGAAATAGTGCTTTCCAACAGTTTTTGAAACAGAGGATTGTGCGAGGAATGACGTATATACAAAAATAATGCTAAATGAGCCTAACATCACAAAAGGAGGGAGGGTGGAGTTACTGACCAGCAAGCATTGATGGTGAGGGCGATAACTTCAATCCACCCATGCTTGTGGGGACAGAACATTTTGTATGTATCAGGCTCCTCATGACTGAGAATAATTCAATCAATCTGTGATATAGATTGTTTTCCTACGCTCACCACTCAAACTCATGTTTCCAATATTATGCTGGATTAGCTATTCTACTAAGACAACCCATAAAATGCTAACTCGGATTTTTACACTAGGATTATGTGGCTGGCATCGGAAAAACGAAAAAATGAAAAAAAAAAAAAGTTAAACAATAAAAGATGTAATCATTAATATTCTTAACACTTCACCCTCTATATACACACCCTTCTTATAAACCGCTTTCCTAGTAACAGCCTTGACTTCCTTTCCTTCATGTGAGCTTACTCCAACTTGTTAAACATCACAACTCATTGTTCTTTATTAGTACATTCTATAATATGGAGCCTCTGACTTCATTTCACTAACAAGATATAATATGAATTTATTCTAATTTATTATACCTCTGTCCGTTCTACTACACTATGTTAAGCAACGTTTTGCGTTCATATCCAAGTGCCTTGCTGCTCTTCTGTTTCTCTTTTTTCTTCAGAATCTTGCTCTGAGAGCACGGCTATGAAACCTCTGACGTTTGGAACAAACTTGATGTACGCGTCCTCTCAAGGTCATAGTTTACAGCAAGCGCTCTACGATTTCACTTTATAACAACTATAAACTTAATAAGTTGGGAAACATTCTGTGAACCAACAAATGTTGTAATTTATAGATCATGCCTGTAAAAACGGTGTGTACCTGCACATGCAGAAATATATATTATTATTATTATTATTACTACGAACTCTTTCCTTAGTTAAGAAACAGGATATACACGAACTGATCCCTCCAAAAACAGCTTCCATAGTTTCACATTTTTGGTCCTTCTCCCGTCACTAACATCTTTTTGAAAAATTGTATTGTTTACACTATGATCTTTGTGTGGGTGTTTAACTTCTGTTCTGTCTCCGTGTGACCACAGGCCACTCGATTCAAATGAATGATAAAATATAGCCTAAGCCACTGTAGCTTGCTACCAAACCGACCGAAGCTGCTACCTTGACGCGGTGGTCGGGCTTGCCTATCGTGATGACCCAAACGAGCTATATTGGCTGGAACATATGTTCCTGTAGGTTCTACCATGTCAGGCAGGTCGATTGGTGAACGGTAAGACTAAAAGCAGCAACTCCGAGGGCGAAGTCGTACTGCTGACTGTAGAGAGGTGTGACAGCAGTAAGGTGTTTCCCTCAGACAACCAGCATGACAGCGATGCTGCCTTCCCACAAGAAGGGGTGGGGTTAGAAAAGGTCGACCCTAAAAATGTCACACCTCACCTTACCTCACGGATTTCCGTCTCCGGCGGTAAGGCCCTTTGAAGAACGGAGCTAACACCTCAAAAACCTTCCACAAAAAGGCCGTGCGCGACCGGCCTCAAGCAGTTGTCCCTTGGGCTCTGCGGTCACGCTCCCAGGTCGTCAAGACCAACACTAATGCAATTTCTTTTTCAGGTTCCTCAAGAAATACCCTTCCACGGTGTGGGCAGCCGGGAAGTGACACCAGCCCTCATACCCGTAACAGCACACGAGACCAAGTTGGTCACATTCAAATCCTTCCTACACCTTCTAATACCTCTCTTATCTCCATGACTAACCCTCCTCATGTCTCTTTATCACCTCGCACCGCTAGGGCAAACGATTCGAGTACGTGGAACTCTATTCCTGGTCTCCTGAAACCACGCTCTAAACTACACGTAGGAGCTTTTAACGTCCGAACACTGTGCCAAATAGGACAGCAGACTTCCTTAGCTAGGACTTTAGAATCTCGCGCCATCGACGTGTGCTGCGTCTCCGAAACGCGCATACAAGATCCGAGTAGCGTCATTCATTTGACTTCACCATGCCAAAATAAAGAACCGACTCGATTTACGCTTCGTGTATCTGGAAGCCCTGATTCTGCTTCCCGTGGACTCGCCGGCGTAGGTATAGCATTGAGTCCCAGAGCAGAATTAGCTCTCTTAGAGTGGATCCCAGTAGACAGCCGTTTGTGCGCTGTCCGACTGAACGGAACAGTAAGAATCCGGAAAGATAGGGACATCCGTCGTTGCCTCTTCGTCGTTTCTGCCTATTCTCCCACTGACTGCAGCCCAGATGATGTAAAAGATGAGTTTTACAGAAAGCTTTCCGACCTTCTCCGAAAAGCTAGGCGCTCGGATGTAGTAATAGTGGCCGGTGACTTTAATGCTCAAGTAGGTAAACTAAGCGATAGGGAAAGACACCTAGGTGGATCTTATGGTGTCGTGGCTCAAAGAACAGATAATGGCGACTGTCTGTTGCAGCTATGCTCAGATAATCGCCTGTTCCTTGCAAATACTAACTTTAAGCATAAGGAAAAACATCTTTTAACATGGCGACCCCCTAATTCGTCCCAACGTTGGACCCAAATAGATCACATCGCCATCAGCCACCGATGGAGGGGCTCGATAGAAGACTGTCGCTCATTCTGGAGCACATGCTTAGATTCAGATCATGCTCTAGTGCGAGCGCGTATTTGCTTGCGTCTTACTGGACGTAGGAAAGACGCTGCAAGGAAACCTCTTAGGGGCCTACTTAATGATAGTCAAGCTAAGAGTATATTTCAGGAACAACTAGGAAAACAGTTAGGCAGCCATGTATGTGATGCCCACCCCGATGCAGCATGGAATGATATCCGAAAAGCTGTGGAAACAGCAATGATATCTGCTAGTAAGGTAAACCAGAAGGTTAGAGAGCAACACTGGATCTCAGCAGCATCTATCGCACTGATAGATGCTCGGAAACTCATTCCATCTGGCTCTGAACATAATGAAGAGCGGAGTCAGCTTAAGCGCAAGCTGACAAGAAGTCTACGCAATGATCGTGAACAGTGGTGGGTAGCGAAAGCAAGAGAGATGGAGAAGGCAGCGGCAATAGGTAATAGCAGACAATTGTTCAGACTCGTTAAGGAAACCGGAATTAGGAACCCGACCGTTAGCGAAACAATCTCAGAGAAAGATGGACATATTATTCATTCTCAATCCAGGAGATTGGATCGATGGGCAGAACACTTCAGGGATCAGTTCAACTGGCCTTCAGCCACACTTCGGTTTCCCACGATCCCCAGTCAACCTGAATGGCAAGTTAATGTAGGTCCTCCGTCTCTTAACGAAGTTGAAAAAGCCATAGGAAATCTGAAACGAGGGAGAGCAGCAGGCCCTGACAGGTTTACTCCTGAGATTTTTAAGGATGGTGGTCCAGTATTAGCAATGAGATTAACCGAGGTCTTAGGTAGAATTTGGGAACTGGACGTAATCCCATCTGACTGGTCTCAATCACTGATTGTGCCAGTCTATAAGAAAGGACAAAAGTCCTCTTGTGACAATCACAGAGGAATCAGTTTGACTAATATAGTGTCTAAAATGTTAGCTTCAATAATACTTCGACGCCTAACCAAAGCTCGTGAAGAACAGACTAGAGAAAATCAGGCTGGTTTTCGACCTGGACGTGGTTGTATAGACCAAATATTCACACTACGTCAGGTTCTAGAACACAGACACACGTTTAGACGCCCGACAATGGTAGTATTTCTCGACCTTAAGGCGGCATTCGACTCTGTTGATCGTAGGGTTCTATGGCAGTGTTTGTCACTGAAAGGAGTACCAAAGAAGTACATTAACCTTGTGAAGGCTCTCTACTCGAACACAACTGGCAGAGTGAGAGCTTATGGCGAACTGTCATCAGAATTGATTACCTCAAGTGGTGTTCGTCAGGGCTGTCCACTCTCTCCATTCTTGTTCAACTTTGTGGTCGACGTACTTTTAGAGATGACACTCTCCTCATCTAAATTTCCAGGGGTTGAACTTCTACCGGGAGGTTCACTTGTTGACTTAGAATATGCTGATGACATAGTTTTATTTGGCGAAGACGCTGACAAAATGCAGAGTCTTCTGACCACTCTAAGCAACAATGCAAGCATGTTCGGGATGCGATTCTCTCCCTCGAAATGCATAATGTTGCTTCAGGATTGGGTTACATCGACACCCGAACTAGTGATAGGGAGTGAAGTAGTTGAGTGTGTCGACCGCTTCACTTATCTTGGAAGTCTCATCAGCCCTTGTGGTCTGGTATGTGACGAAATCTCAGCACGGATACAGAAGGCTCGACTAGCTTTTGCGAACTTGCGTCATTTATGGCGTAGGTGAGATATCCGTCTATCAACCAAAGGACGGGTTTACTGTGCAGCAGTACGTCCCGTCCTACTTTATGGAAGTGAAACATGGCCGGTAAGAGTATAGGATATTCGTAGGTTACTAGTATTCGATCATAGGTGTCTTCGAAACATTGCTCGTATATCATGGGACCATCGAGTAAGTAACACAGTTGTTAGGAAACGGGTACTAGGTAAGGATGGCAAATCAATTGATGAAGTAGTGAAACTTCATCAGTTGAGATGGCTGGGACACGTGTTACGTATGCCCAACGACCGACTGCCTCGACGTGCGATGTTCAGTGGTATAGGAGTAGATTGGAAGAAAGCTAGGGGCGGCCAGACCAAAACATGGCACAAGTCCATGAAGTCACTGACAAGTGGTCTGAGTCATGTCGGTAGGTGTAGACTACCTGGTTGGGGACCGCGAGATGATAGCAACCGATGGTCAGAGACCCTGAATGACATGGATCAAAATCGTTTGCAATGGCGCAGGTGCATCCACTCTTTGTGTTCTCCCGAATTCTAATCTTCTGAATTCTTCATGTCCCTTTTTTCCTCTTTCCAAATTTATTTGACTGGATTATACTCTTTAAATAACATCTCCAAACCCTAATCTTCCCGATCACTGCTTACACTCTTGCTACCTCTACCACTACGGGATTTGGATCGAAAACTGCATCTCTGTGTTAAGGTGGTGTGGCAACTCGAACTGATGTACGTACGTACGAAGTTCTTCGTTGTTACTGACTGACCAAACTATTACTTGAACAGGCTGTAGATTCTTTTCATAATGATGCGAATAACATCCTTGCATGACTCAAACAAACGTCTCCCCTTATTACCCCAGTCTGAAGTTTGCTGACATATGCTAATGGGCATTGTTATCAGGTCCTGCATTGCTCACAAACGAATGACAATGCTTGTACCACTCATTATGTGAAAACTCCCATTGTTACGTTGACCCCCGAAGACATCTTGATCATTAGACATGGGACCACAATATTAACACCAACTACCTTCAAACTCTGGAAAGATGCACACCTTGATTGTCTTACTTTGTTCTCTATCCTTAAGACTAATAAGATCGACTGGTAACCACTTGACGATATCCGCAAATTTTTATTGTCAGTTCTTGCGACTAATTTCATCGCAGATTAAGTTTGGAGTTAGGCTATATCAGTTTGAGTCTCACTGTCACGTTCTCGTAAATGTTGAGTTTATTTTTCCGTGAGTCTTTTATCAACAGGTATTGTTCTCATTCATCCTCAGAGTTTCATACGATCACAGTTCGTCTCATTCTAAGAAAAGATGCTCAACCATTCTTCCATTTTACCCATAGTTATGTAATTCGAGTTTCAAAATTATTTCATACTTTTGATTCCATAAACTAACCGTTTCTTTTTGAAAAATGATTCCCTATGTCTAATGATTTTTCACTTCAACTGATATTACTGCTACTACTACTACCGCAACTACTTAAACCACTTTTATATTCATCCTGGTAACTTCCCCCGACTATGCTGACGTGGTACGGGAAAGTGGGCCGACGCAAATGCATACCAGGTTCTACGTTGCTGATGACTAGCTGAATGATAACCTACGTGACAATTGTAATAAAGTCAGTGCTTGGTAGGAGAAGTGTTCTGACTTTTGTCTAAATTTAATACCAGCCGTGCGATGTTCGTTTTTGGGAGAATTCCAAGAAAGCATCACCATTGAGATAATGAATAAAATTTGTAGCTCAGACGGACGCTATTAGTGACTCTGAGTTTTCCGACCCAAATGGCTTATTTGCAGAGCACCCATTGTCATTCTAAACAATGTCTTCAGCACCTAAATGAATTATACTTGATTAACATTGTCACAATGTCACTCGCATTCTAATACAAACCTTAGCATTTTTGTTTGGATACTGAAGTGTTCTGTTACATAACTACACATTGAAGCTTTAATATTTGAAGTAGCTTCGAAGATCTTTGGTGGGATTTCTCCACTATGTCATTGGCGCGGCAGTTATTAAGTGCGTATACAAGTCGCTAAACTCGATAGTCAAGGCTTAAATTCACTAGGTGATTTGAAAAACTGCAGTGATCACGTTCGCATGACATAATTTGTAGTCATTTTTTATTTCGTGTTAGATATTTTTGTATTCATCTATCAATAGAAGGATTAGCTTTGCTGGACACTCGTGTAGCATTTTAGCATCCAACGAATTACGTTGTGAGCTGTCATCTCTCAACCACTTCCCATTGATATATTCGATCGATTAGATTTCCAATTATCAGACTTTATTTTTAATGCTAATCGTCGTGTTTTTCATTTTTCGGAATGTCTTGTTTTTTGTTTACTAGTTCTCATCAGATTTTTCTAGTCGATCGGTATTCATACTTTTTCGCTTTGGTCAGTTATGTTTTGGTCGTTTAGTTCGATGGACTTTCGGCTATCTCAGATCTGTTGATAAACAATACTTGGATTTTGATAGGTATGCTTTACCTGTTTTATCACATTGTTATTTCAAAATCTCATATTATAAGCTATATGCTCTACTTGAATTAAGGAATGTATTTCAACTGGTGTATCTTAAATTGTTTACAAAATATTCGTGGAACAATAACGCATATTATTCTTTGGACTTAACATTTTGGAATTCAATCAGACAAATTGAGTCGTTCATTTTGCTGTTGAGTACGTATAACAACTGTTGAGAATGGATGGATTTCGGCCCAGTGGTCTAGAAGTTAAGTGTTCGCGCGTGAGACCGAAGGCCCTGGGTTCGAATCTCGTGAGCGGGACCGTGGATGCTCACTGCTGGGGAGTCCCACAATATGACGATGCGGCCGTTCAGTGCTTCCACGTTTTCAATGGTGGTCGAACATCGATCGGTTCATGATCTCAATCGTTTCCATAAAGTTTGGCCCATACACCCCCAATGTCTTTTCTTAATTTCTTCTTCAACTGGTTGCTGATGGGTTCTGTGATAGAGTAGGTTATTACTGATGGTGTTTGATCAACGCATCTAGAGTATCTTGCGTAGACAACTGTTTATAAATATATGTACCTTTTTGATGATGGTTATAGTAGTTCTCAAAATTTCAGCTCCGTACAATAGTACTGTCTTGATTTTCGTATTGAAAATTCTGACAGTTTTTTGAGTTCCAGATGTCCTTCAATCTTATGAATGTTGGTCTTGCTTTGCCAATCCGTTCCTCAACGCCTGCATCACATCCCACTTGCTTATCAGTGATACTGCTGAGGTTCGTAAAAGTTTCCACTTCCAGAGCTTCCCTATGAAGTTAAACTTGGTTGGTCTTCGCTTTGTATTTTAGGATATTGCTTTTTCTCATGTGAATGTTGAGGCCTGTTGCTGTGGAGACTGACACTACTTTGGCTGTCTTCACCTGTATTTGTTGCTGTAAATGGGATAGAGAAGCTAGGTCATCTGTGAAGTCCAAATAGTCTATCTGCATCCAAGCTATCCACTGTATTCTGTGCCTCCCCTCAGATACGGAGGTCTTCATGATCAACTTAACCACCAGAAGAAAGAGAAAGGAGGAGAGTGAGCAGCTTCGTCTGTCATTGGTCTTCACTTGGAATACATTTTTGAACTGCCCTTAATGCATAAAGTTGCAGTGTAGTCTGTTGTAAGAATTCCGTACGATTATGGCAATCTTCTCAGATAGATCATAGTATCGAGGAACGTCCCATGAGGTCCTCCTATCCACTCTGTCGAATGCTTTTCCATATTCAAGTAAGTTGGTGCGTAGTGATGAGTTTCATTCGATTAATTGTGTCGCCATTTGATCGGTGCATAGCCGATCCTTACAAAATCCAGCATGTTTGTCTAGAAGTTGAACCTGTACTGAATCTTTCATTCGATTCAAAAACACTGTTTTGGGAAGAATTCCAAGAAAGTATCAACATTGAAATAATGAATAAAATTTGTAGCTCAGATGAACGCTATTAGTGAATCTGAGTTTTCCGACTCAAATGACTTAGTTGCAGAGCATCCATTGTCATTCTAAACAATGTCTTCAGCACCTACATGAAGTATAGTTGACTAACCTTGTCAATTCACAATGAATGTATTGTTCTATCTACAGTCTAAATGTGTTCATTAGAAACTTCAAACATAATGCTGATTGTTACGATACGACGAGTCAGAATAAATAGTGATGTTACTTCCATGTTAGATCTTATATTTTAGGTTTTTAAATCACGACAAATCTACGATATTTGGATTAGGCCTATTATTCCATTAGTACTTAATACGAACTAGATCATGAGTCTACATCGGTGAGACCGACTAAAGAAACACAGCCTTCTATTAACTCTCATTTTCACTCTAACTTTGCCGATGGATTTTTACTTATGTTTACTCATTGTTCTATCAGTCCTTTGATTGAGGCTCACATGTATTGTCGTAATGTAATATTGATTAGTAAATATGGATTACTAACTCAACCAATATTAATAACTGGTTATCTGTATTTGTTATTAGCTACGATGATTCATTAACAAGCCTTAATAGCATTTACATGCTTCGATGAAATTAACTTGTTAAAATATCAAGCACTAGCGAATATAGCCTTTCATTGTGTCGCCTGAACATGACCGGTTATTACAAGAAAGATTGCGTAAGGATTACTGAATTGCTTAACGAAATTTGCCAACACTATCCACACTCGAGCTATTTGACTCCAGTTTTCGAACTCTGAGGATATCATTTCAGATGACTAGTCGGCAATAGAAGGAAAACAGCGGACATACTAATACCAAAGTTGGGGTTCAGAATACAGTAACCAGCAATAAATCACCAAGTAAGGCGCAATCAAACACTGGAAATAGGTTGAGATACCTTAGGATGTGAAGTATGAACTATGCATACAACCTGACAGGTTTGTGAGGATTTGACAGAATCTTAATGGCTACAAAATTTGTTTCAACAGCAAAAACAATCGTGAACAAGTCGTTAGGAAACTCGGATAATACAAGTGTAGGCAAGGACTGAAAGCCAGTTTTTCACCGCTCTAAGGAAGTTGTGTGACGTTCTTTAGACAAAGTACATGGAAAGTCAACTTTACCTCCAATCTGCACAAGTGCTCATTACTGTTAATCCTCGTATTCCATAAAGAAAAATCTACAGCCTCTTTATTCAGAAATGCTTTACTCTAACGTCAAAATGTACACAGACAATGAGGTTTAAGCCTTGAAGTTTGTCGATATGTAGTGATTCTCTCGAAAATGTGACATCTATGTGGTAAAAACTGCACAAAACCTTGCTTATTACCAGAAGACGGCAAAAGTATACTCAAAGTCGTCGCAGATCCCTGAAACAACATAGAGTACAACGAAACAAATCAAGAATGCTAGGCAGCAACAATTTAAGCCATGGTTGACAAAACATACTCTGGATTTACAAGGACTAAATCAACTCACGATAAAATTGAAAATTATTTTCATTTTGAGAGCATATCTAATGTCCAGAAACTTCTCACTCAATCTTATGGTAAACAAAAAAATGTACAGTAGCTAAAAGTTTGAGGATAGGTCCAATATTATTCCTAAGTTAATGGAACCAGGAATCTATAATGATTGAACATGAAAGTTTGCTTGAAAAACAGGTCGATGTATCGCAGTGTATGGATTATGAGCTGACTAGATATCATAGGAGATATGCTGCACAGTGTATCCAAAAGTGATTTAGAGAGGATTCTTGGCCTACCGCCTTTAGTTAAATGTGTCCGGTGAAACTAATATGAAAAGAGTAAACATCGAAGGCTTATTAAGCTTCTTGTTTTTGGAGTCAGTTTACCATCACAGTCTGTCAGCTAGAGCGTACAGTCCATACTTTTCTATCATTCATAGAATAACACTGACCCCGTAATCACTTGTACATTCGTATAATAATATTATGCAAACTCTCTTCTTAATAAGTTAACTAGGTACTATGTTTATGCAGGCTAAACTTTAGTTGATTAACTGTCTTCACACGAACGTATATCAAATGTTGAAGGTTTTTGGTTCAACAGAATTGGAAGGTGACATTATTGGAACTCTTTAAGCAGGATGTTGAGATGATATTGATAGGAAGGAATTAGTAATTTGACCGATGTTTACAATTGCTTAGTATCAAAATAAAGTTATCAAATCGAAAGAGACAGCTCTAAACAAAAACATAACATTGCTTACTAAATAGATATTTAGGCTGAGAAGGCTTATCAAAAGCGTTCCAATAGTATGCCAACAATTGTTGATTTCAAGAAGGTAAAACTGCCTCACAAAAAACCGAAAGTATCGGGACACATTGTCACTAGAAAATCTGTATGCAGGCAAGATGATAATTCAGAAAACTGTGGGCAAATGTAATACACGAAAACGCATGGAATTAGTGTGATATATCTAGGCCCACATTTAGCGAGAATGATTGTTTAATTTTAGTTTAAGTTTTGTTGCATTCGTTATTCAACACTGATAGTGATCATATACCATTTCGAAAGTTGAAGCTGTTACAGATCGACGTAACTCGGAATCGCATGGCAAAGCAACACAAAAATCATATTCGTCTCAAACATACACTACTTAACTTAGAAGACTCAAGATTCTGAATCAAACCGATATATTTACGCAAAATTCTTAGTATTTGGATGGAGTTCAGGAAAACATCCAATTAAGATGGTAGATAAAAGCTATAAAAATAGACAGCCGTTGCAAAACTACGAACACCAACAACTAGGGGAAATGCAAAATACTGTAAACTTCCATTAACGTTTGATCGAAAGCCGTATTCTAATGAGCACAGTCAAGTTAGGAAAATAAAAGTTACCATAAATCAATGTAATTATCATAAAGTTTGGAAAGGTAATCAAACTCAAGAACTTACTTAATGTGAACTCACAACAACTCTGACACTGACAGGTCTAATGAGAACTGGGGAATGAATAATGGAAAAATTATCACTGAAGGACTCTTTAGTCTTTGATATTATCAGTAAGGGAAATTCTAAAAAGGTACAAAGGTGTGATCAAGATTAGCGGCGTTCGGACCGTCAGGACACCTGAGATACTTTTGTTGCTTAAGTCACTAACGTAAATGATTATCGGCAATAATTGGTGCTACAATACAAATGTCGACGAACGAGCTTAGTGGTCCAGTAGTGAAATCGTTTTTCCGGTTTATTACTTCAGACCTATTCTGTTGTCCACGTAACTGATCTAATCCGTTGCTTAGTCATTTCCCTGTTTTTGTTTTCTCTGTTGGGTAGAGCCGTATACGCCCATGAGAGGATGATGCTGAAGGGAGTTAATTGGAAACTTAGTTAGGAATACAGTTATTATTATTTAAAAGGTCATTTTTCTTGGCTTATCAACATTTAGGCTACTGTTGTGATATACAGGTTAGGCATAATGATAAAATCTGATTGGTGGTTATAGATATTGATGTGATGCATTAACATTGTGAATATGGGTGAAATCAATACTTGTATTGAACAAAGTTAAACATATGCATATGAATTTGGTGGGTAACTGCCCCATACATGTATATACACATGAAGCATATAACGCGAACAACTTGAGATATTGGCCAACTTTAGGGGAATTTACTAACTGTTTAACAGATATCAGAAGAATAACCAATAAAAAAGAAAGCAATAATGAAACCTTTCTCTTTTATACAGAATTAAATGAACTGTTAAAAACTAACTTCAGGTTGGTTTTACAACTCAACTCGTAAAAAATTGACCATTGTACATTTGATGCCTCTCGTGTTTGTATCAATTAACTCCAGTTGGCGGACTAGTTTGCCGAAAGCATGGTGAGTTCTTGTAATACCTGAGGTCTATGTCATTCAGGCTCCTGTCTCCGTTAAAGATGTAGATGGACACATATACGTCAAAGCCTTGGCGCAGTTTTTGAAGAAGTAAGATGCATAATATTCCTTGATTGCACTGTAGAACCGGTAAGGTAAGGCTACCTGATTGGACGGACGTTGTGAAACTATCATCAGCCAACCAGTTAGCACCATATAACCCTGACTGGTTTTATATTCGATGTGCCGCTATCCTTCGGCATTTATACATCAGGCCTACTGGCTTGACTGGCTTAAGCAAAGCATTCTCTAGAAAGAAGCGTAACGGCGTCAAACCATCCCATCGCTCCCTGGCACATTGTTCAGTTATAAGGAAAGCCATTCAACAAATGGAGGCACTCGGAATGTGTCAGAAACGTGAAAATGGGTAAGCTGAACACTTGTCATACATGCGATCTTGAGATGAAATAAACCGTCACGAGGTTAGAGTAATAAATAAACACCTCCAGTTCAATTTTTTAACTGGCATTTAGGGTATTGAACAGTAGCCCGTCCTAATTGCTTCTATTGCTGTATGCGCGGAAGCACCGGTCACTATGTAAATTTTCAAACATAGCAATTACAGTGATACATTTTTAAAAGAGCGCTGACTGTAGATTATACCCGTGGTAGATTTTGAGAACACATGTAAATTTGAAATGCCTGTTAATATATGCGCTTTTACTAGCTTCAGCATTTTTGTAAGCGTCTGTCTTTTAGCACTGAAAAGACTCAATGTGGAAATAGGCAATTATAATGTATTAGAAATGCGTGGTCCTGATGAACTCGGTTCTACTGAATAGGTGATTTTCAATTAGGTTGTCGACTTGTAAGGTTTTAAATCCACGGGTCTGTCGAAAAAACTATTGCTTCGGTGAAATAAGTATTTCTTGTAAGTTGATATACGTTTGTGCGTCATGTTTTTTAATTGACTAAACACTGATTGATTAACATATAAAATTAAGAATAACTCTTTAAACACTTTTATTTTAGCGGGAGATCTCTTACATCGACTGGAAGACGCGATTTGGACCGCCTGGCATATCAAATTCTTAAGGAGCGTCATTAATTCATGAAATATATTGTTGTGGTTTCATTATGTTTTCTTTATGATGATGTCTCATAAAACAATAACATTTTAGATGTAACAGGATGATATTTTTCAACATTTCAGTTGTGCTTACATGGTGGGTTAGCTCACATCCTGCAAAGTGTTGCTCGTTATTCAGATATCGTGCATTAAATTAATCAATTTATGCAAAGAGAGCTGGATATAGCACTCGATCAGCCTGCATTCGAGAATAGTTTACGTGCTTTACGTAACTCCCAGTTCTAATCATTCGTCATTATGTCGCAGAAAACATATGAGTGTGTTTCATAAACTATCGTAACGGATTTGTTAAATGGTATGAAACATGGTACGATAAGTAGTTTCGTTGAATCTGGAGACGTTCAAACGTTGATTTGGCTTTCGGGTGATCACTTACAAACTAGGACGACGATCTACTATGTGCAGTCACTATATCCTGATCTGAAATTTCGAGCTATATCAACACAACTAACGGGCACGTAGAACCAAAGTAAACCTGGTATTTCGACCTATGAAGCTGTCTATGTGATACGTCTATTGCTTAACAGTTAGGTTGCTTATTCATAGCATATGACCTATATGAAGTGAGAAAAACAGGAGGCCCATACGACGAAGGACATGGTCCATTTTCACAGCCTGGTTTCCCATTCTGCCTTTACAACACAAACTGGAGACTTTTGTAAAAGTATTATGAATTGTTGTTTGTCAGAAAACGGCAGTGGGGCGTAGCTGATGCTTTGCCTAAACAAATGGGGCTGGGTAAATGTATGAAGAGTTTTGATACAGAAAGTAGCTACGTTATGGCTGCGGGATCGATTTTCAATACGAAGGTACTGAATAGTTCGCACTTTTTGACCGACGCTTTGGTCGGTATTGACTTTGTATTAACTAAGGGCATTAGACATTAACGGTAGATCGTGATGGATGTAGACCTTCTCTGGAGTAATGAAGCTTGAAACGATGTGCCAGAACAGTGATGATCAAGTTACACCTAAATTACGTAAATGACTCTGGCGAGACCTCACCATGCACATTTGGTTGCAGTCAATTTTGTCGATTGGTCCATGTCTACAGTTTCAAAATCTCACTTGTCACGTCCGCACACATTCACTAATATAAAGCTGGAATCTGACACGGTCCGTTGAGAAATATTTGGACACAAGATCTAACGTGCTTCAAATACCATCTGCGTCAAACTAGTTCTAAATTCCCTACTTAGTGTAGTGTGATGTCGGTCAAATTGAGATTTCTTTACTTTCAACCTAGCGAGTCTCATGAAAGCGTGCGAAATTTGCACTTCTTGACTGTACTGGACAGTCTAGGATGTCAGGCTTGTATTTGGGAATCGCTGACCTAAGTGTTGTAATTCGTACGACGGCATATACTAAAGTGAATACTATGTTCGGAATAAAATCTAGCCGTTCCCACTGGAATCCAATGGTTATCTTCAAATTTCTTGTTCGTAGTTACCTGCTTTTAGTATTTAGGAACTAAAGGCAGTACTTGGTTCATAACACTTTGCTGTGTCTAATGTTTATCATGTAACCTACCAAGTTTTTACGAGACAATTTCTAGTGTGAGAATACAGTCTGAATGCTACATTTCCAAGTGATGACGATCAGGTTTAGTAAGATGGCATATGGAACACGATGACGCGTCCTATGAAAAGTCGAATGAAACACGTAGTCGGCCAGAATGTATTCTTAATTGTTGTCCATTTGAAGCGTACGAGCGGAATGAGTTACGCCTCGGAGGCGTGCTTTTATTGATAAACATATTGCACACAACTAAGCTTACCGCAAATAAGATAACAACTGGAGGATTTTCAAATTGATTTTCTAGCGCTTATAGTGATGCTGCCTATGATGATAATGGTAGTTTTTTTTAATTAGTATATAAAAAGTCTGTGTATAGTGAAGTCGTCTTTTATATACAACAAGGCTTTACAGAAGCATGAACGACGAATTCAGCAAACAAATTGAAAGGGTTATAAGTGTACATGAATTTGAATTCAGAAGGCTTTCGTTGACTGTTTGTATAAGTCCATATAGGCATATCGTGACTGCGCGTTAGACTGCAATTCTTGATCTAGTAAAAAAGAGAAAGTAGTTCAACGCTTATATAAAGTGATATGACAGGAAGAAAAGTCAAAATTATATTGATTTACTCATTATAATTTTTATTCAACATTAATTCCGTTTTAATTCAATGTAATGATTATTCAGTATAGTATTTGTTTCTATTTTCCCATATGACATTTTATTCTATATAATATACAATATTCTTGTATTCTAATGCACATGAACTATTCTCAGCATATGATTTATAACTCTAGGTATTTTCTTTATATATGTGATTTTATTCTAATTATTAACCAAAAATGGGTATATGAATCAATATATAAATGAGTGTATTTTCGACTAGGGTCGTCGTGTTTTAGGGGTTAATAAATCTTCACTTATACCAGCCTTTGTGTTAATATATATTTGCGTTGTGGGAATCGCAGTGGTTCCTCGCTTTACGAGTATAAGTGATAAGAGATTCCGACATAACAATCAGCAACGACCAGATATAAAAAGTGGCGTTCAATCGACAAGACATATCAGAAAGTAAAGTTTGTCAATAATTAAGGAGTTTACTCGTGTTTGCAATGCTGAAATCATGGGTTTGCGCATACAGTAGGCAAAATATTTTATACACAAGATGTAGGTGTTTAAAAAGGTATCATCAGGTGAGTCGGTTTGTACATTTATGTATTCACTGAACGACTGATTGATATTTTAGTTTAACCTGTAAAAAATATCAAACTGGTTAAGTACATAACGTGATTTCGTATTGTATTGTGATCTGGTACTCTAGGATACATGATGAGTCGAAAAATACAAAATGTAAGTGACCGAACTTTTCGACCTCCTAGTATCTATGACTGGGTAGCTGGAAACGTAGGATTTGCGTTGGACTACCACTTGTGACAGATACTGTACCTGACACAAAGTCGCAAATATTAGCGCTGTGGTTGGGAAGTTTAACATACACCTAGCTAATTTGATGATTTCCGCAATGTATGTCCTACCAACGTCCAGCGTCTTTCCTTAATTTCTTCTTCAGTTGGAAGAAGGTCCTCCTATCTACACTGTCAAATGCTTCCTCATAATCAAGGAAGTTGACGTGTAGTGACGAGTTTCACTCAGTTGATTGTTCAACGATGATCCATAATGTCGTAATTTGGTCTGTGCACGACCGATCCTTACGGAATCGGGCTTGTTGATCTCAAAGTTGGGCATCTGCCGAATCCTTCATCAGGTCCAGCAACACTGAGAACCTTTCCTGGTACCGACAGTAGCGTGATGCCTTTATAATTTCCAGTTGCTCAGATCCGCTTACTTTGCTATCTTGACGAGACATTCTTCTTTCTAGTCCATCGGCATTAGGGAAAAATTTAAAATTGGTTAACGAATTCGTGAATCTTCATATACTGAGATGGTTGGTACATATTTGATGGAAACTTTATCCCATTTACCTCGACGCGTGATTTCCACTTAACTGCCGATAAGCTAAGAAGTTTCGTCAGTTCATGGATTTATTAACTGTTGGACTGAGCCGAGTAGGTAGGTGTACGCCTGGTGTTCGGTAACTCTCCTAAGAATGTATTACAGTGGCGCAGATTCATTCATTATATCTTGATAAAGAACTTTAAAAATGATCTACTATCAAAATTATCTAGTACTTCTTTATACCACGGATGCACATTTTTTTCGAATCATATTGTCTAACTAGTTTCTTCGATAACCACTGATATTACATCTACTACTCAGGTATCTTGCCTGTTGTTATAATCTCTTTCTCACGGTTATGACCCAGCTATTCCTATTGCTCAGTATTCTCGGACACCGATTCACTCGACAAGTCCCCAAATCAGAACACGGTTGAACAGGAAAGAGATTATATTCCAAATAACCAGGTTAGATGGAAGTAAGAAGCACAATAGGGAAAACATTAGTATATTTATAGTTTTTACATGAGAAGATTCTAGAGTATTCTCCAAGTATCGACTAGTGCTGATTGGATAAGAATTAGCCAATCAGCGTGCACTAAAGCAATCGAGCATGCTCTAATCCAGTCTATGTCCCGCTAACACCTGTGCTGAAGTGGTGTGTCAGCTTAAGTCGGTGAATATGTGTTCCGAGTAATTGAACAGGTTTTCGAAACCTTGATAGCTTTCTATTTATGAGACATTATAATATTGCCTGATCACCATCAAGTCATATTTCAGTGTCTAGGTTTAACAACTGATACACTGTATCAGTTGATGATACGGTGCTGCGATCCCTACTGAACAAAACATCATAACAAAAGATGTTTACTTATCGCTTCAGAGGTCACTAAATACATTAGTGCTAATTGAAACTACTCAAGTAACAGAAACCTGTGGTTATACGATGACTGACATTTCTTGGAAATGAGTTTCTGTTTATTCCAATATACTCCGCTATTCTTAACATAAGTAATCAATGTATGGATCCCAATACGCTTATTATCTTCATAGCAAGAAGATCAAGACTAACATGCTCAGAGTTTGGTTGTGTGCATCAGAAGTTTCATGATTTGTCAGTGATACGAGTAGCTGTAATCAAACAGATCACCTAGCTTATCCTATCCTATCTTAACTTTACAAAACTAACAGTACATTAAACTGATTATCTTTAGAAAGTTTTACTATAGTAAAAGTATTTGGCCACGAATGATCATCAAAATGTGAAGAAATCGTAATAAATTTTGTAAAAGCTTGGACGTTAAGGGATTACATTATACAATACGCCTCAAACGAGATATACTGATAAACACTTTTTGTATCCAGCCAAACAAAACGTAATTGCCAATATAATGCAGTACGAATAATGTAATGCTTATGTTGCGCAATAAGGTATTTGGAAATACCTATATATATATATATATATATATATATATATATATATATATATATATATATATATATATATATATATATATATATATATATAATTATCACTAACAAAATGAAAAGAAATCAAATAAACGAGCTTACTGCCTTCTAATTTGTTCTCGGACCTTCCACCACTGATCATCAACCTTAAATTATTAACACCTGAGTCATCAGGGGATGAAATATCTTGATTTAATTGTGAGTACGGTTCGTAGAAATGATGGTCAGGACTCGTGTCGTGAATATGATCGTGCCCATCATATGCACTAGAACCACACATGCTGCATATGTTGCCACCACCAGTGGATGCACCATCCGAAGCGCCAGCCGGATCACATCGCAGTTCACAACCATAGGACGAAGGATTACTAAAAAGCGAATAGTTCAATCAAGTGAAGGTTTTGTGATAATGTCATGTAATTTGGTGTTTCATACTTGGCAATGAAGACAATTAGTTGACCAAGAAACCATTTCTTACTACAAAGAATTCATTGTCTATTAAATTAAATCCAACGAATTATTATTTATTTGAACACATAAATATTGGTACAAGAGGGCACCAAATATATATGCGCCACACAAAACAATGAGAATTTGAAGAGAAGGAAAAAAGGAGCGTAAAAAAAGAACGATAACGAACAGATCGGTGTAAGGTAGTGTAATAATAATGGGGGAAACCGAAACGTACAATCAGAAGAGATCTTTCAGTTAAGGAAGAAGCAAGCACTTTTTATGAAAAAAGTAAAAGGTTACAGCAGGATCGCCACTGACTCCTATTTTGAACCATATCTGATTACGTCTCTACTCGAGAACGTTTAGACAGAGCCGAATTTCCACCATAGGCGAGCTGCTGTATAAGTCGAAAAATAAGGATAGACAGAGTGGGAATAAAGTAGAGTGAAAAAATGACGTAATTAATAATAATAATGTGAATCGTTTGATTGCTAACTGAAGCAAGAAAAGTATTTTCTATAAATATCGACAGTTCATCATATTTGTGTGTGGGCTGTGATACTGCCCGGGTGCCCAGACCGAAGCAGATGGTTTTCCTAGAAAGTCACACCTCCAGCCCTGGACCTAAAGGTCTAACCCACAAGGCAATGGGGCATTGTGAGGAGATACAGTCTCATGGTAGCCGGTGACCAACGATTGGTTCATACGCCATTTGTTCCCGCAGGATACTGGAGCCCATGTGCACCATTGGTTTGGGATCCGGTTAAAGCGACGGACATTCGCATTTCATCCTCTCAATTTTGTAAACAACACTCCCGTCACGAGTAGGCAGTGAGTAGGACTTCCCTGGCAGAGGCTGTGTACGCGTGGTCGTGTGAGAGCATTTCGAGAGGGAGGGCTGACCCATCTCACTCTCGGCCGTACCAGGGCATTTGGGGGCAAAAAAACCCAACGAACGGAAAAAAATAGTGAACCAATAAGGTGAGCTTCAGATTGGATACCTTCAATCAATTCTGAAAATAATTTATGCCAAGTCGTTAATGATATATATCAGAGTTGTCATATCTTTTGATATCGTTAGCTACGGAGAATCAATTTTCGAATGGGTTTCATGCGTACAACAGAAAGTTGTTTATGTTGGAGATAAACTCAAGGTACAGATTTTAAAATGAACACTTATGGATTTTGGTCCTGGCAAATCCAGCTGACAAGTTTCAAAATCAAACAACAAATGAGTCCAATACTTCAATGCTAGTTACCGGTCTTTACTATGAGGAAAATCACATTAGGCAAAACATGTCACGATTTGGTCATTAGAAACAGTTACTTAGCATACCAACGCATCAAGCGTTTGATGAGTTATATATTCTTTTATTTTTATTGTTGATCGTTGTCCGTTTTCGGTGTGGGAATATAGTTACGTTCTAGTCAAGCTAATCACGTGTTCTTGATCTGAGTTGTGTTGAAGTTCTGTAGAATAGACACCGGGAGAGAATCTAGTGTAGATATTTGTCTAAGGCAAACTAACGTCCCATTCGTGTAGCCAAGGAAAACCGAGCGTTATAACGAAGTGAATAAGATAACAACAGAATAAGAAGTTTCTAATAACAGCAATCAGTACCAACATATAAATCACGAAGCCCTAATTGTAAAAAATTCCTACTGAGAATAACGTGTGCAACCGATAAAAATAAAACTCGTGAGAGTAAATATAAGTTCAGTAATCAACATTTTACAAAATAAAATAATTATAATAGAAACACTGGTGATTACTTGTAAATATTACTTCCAATCGCGTGGGTTGCCAAATCGCATAATTTATCAGCTTGCTGACCACGAGCGGCTTTTAAATATCCCCACGTATCACACAACTGGCGTGAAAATTGTGTTTGAAGGAATGCAAAGTGAGCTCTTTCCTCCTGCAACTGATTTGTTAAGAAACTGCGTTGAGAATAAGGAGGATTTGATTCGAATAGATAGACATTCTCATCTTCATTACGTTCACCTGTTCGAGATAACAATTCATGAGGTGCTATATTCCACAAAAGATCATTATTCCCAGATGAAACGTCAAGACTAGCAGCACGGCGAAGATATTCATTTGTTGTAGGAGAGTGAAATTGATAATATAATAGTGGATTCGGATAAACTTCATTAGGATATCTGCGACCTAAAAAATAGTTGTAACGAACTTCATTACTAAAGTAATGAACTCAAATTATCATGTAGCTTTGACACATGAGGTAAGCGGAAATCATTAGTTTAACTGTGATAGTAAAACAAAACTCTGATTCTTGTTACAACACAAAACAGATTAGAATTATACAGGCAAAAGTAATTAAGAGGAAAAAACAGTGTAGATAACAAATTAAAAAAACACACCAGATTTTAAACGAACAGACAGACACAACTAATTACATACCAAACACAGACGTTTGAACTTCCATGAGCTATTAATACCTGGAGATAGAAAGTCCGCAGTTGAGATAAGATCAATTTATACATAAATTGCATAAAATTTAGTGAGCAAATAGAATCGTGTGAAACCGAAATGTGACTCATTAAATTTTTCTAACATTTATGCTAAAGTTTTTCAAATTAGAAGTTACAAGAACCTACATAAAGATATGTACTAAACACATTAATACTTTGGTAGTTAATAATAATTTTTGAGGACTGAATATGTTTAAACGGATCTAAATGGTTTGAGTTTAAAGCGAAACAATAAAGACATGAAAAAATGCTATTGCAAAGATCAAAAAGTTACCTGTCTGAAAGTCATAGTATTTCGAATGAACGTTTGTGGAACAGGGTGGATATTGAAAAGAACAGCCACGATCAGTAGGATGGGATAAAAAGTGCTTGTTCGTCAAATTAAACTCCTCTGTAGACGCTAATCCACAGTCGTTTTCTGAGTAAGGTATTTGCATGTAACTTGTCGAACGTTCTATTAAGGGAATATGAACTGAATCAGATGATATTGGGCTTTTCGGCTGTGATTGCTGTCGCTGTAAGCCACGACTAGGCTGTGGACGATTGGAAATTCGACGATGCAAACGTTGAGAAACAATAGGAGAAAGTATTGCAGCCAGAGATGGACTCGAATACATATATTGGCTGCGATCTACGGGATCGTGTGGGACGAACTGAACATGACAATTTGGTGTATAGTACTGTGGGTGTCTCAGAACATTCGTTGGTACAGTATAAGGAACCTCACGAATAATTGTTTGAGGTGGAGAGTGTATGTGACCGACTGTCGGAGGTTGGTGTTCAGTTGACATTACTGCACAAGAACACGGATTATGGTTACCATGAGAGACATCTATTGGTCTGGTACGAGATTTTGAATTTAAAACTTCATCATTGTGAAGAGCAGGCAAACTACCAGGGACAAAAACAAACGGAGAGGAGGTTTCTGGTTCTTTGGAAATGGAATCCCCGACACATACCACTGGTATTTCACCAGTTAGACAATGATTTCCAGACAATAAAGATTTAATGGGAATGCCACAGAAAGTACCATCAGGATACACTGGACCAAGATCGGTAACCAAATAAGATGGATACAAAACCACCTAGGTTAGTTAGGATAAACATCAAATACAATTTGAACAGATATGTAAAGTAATGAGATACCATAGAGTAAAAGTAACTACTGGTTAGCATACGTAGATTGGATTAAAGCATGTTCCTTGCATGATTATGTTGTAGCACACTGAGAGACCACTTATAAACCGACAAATGTAAATAAAGACTCAAGAAAATTCCTGTGTAAAATAATATATACATACAAACTTTTTTCGTGTTTTGATTTCTTACTACCATTCTATCTCAGTCAGTCAGTAACAACGTAAAACTTCGTAAGTACGTACATCAGTTCGAGTTGCCATACCACATTAGCACAGAGATGCCGTCGTCGATTCAAACCCCATAGTGGTAGAGGTAATAAGAGTATAAGCAGTAGTCGGAAACATTAGAGTCTGAAGATGTTATTTAAAGAGTATAATCCAGTCAAATAAATTTGGAAAGAAAATAAAAGATATGAAGAATTCAGAAGATTAAAATTTGGGAGAGCACAAAGAGTGGATGCACCTGCGCCATTGCAAACGATTTTGAGCCATGTCATTCAGGGTCTCTGACCATCGGTTGCTATCATCTCGCGGTCCCCAACCAGGTAGTCTATACCTATCAACATGACTCAGACCACTTGTCAGTGACTTCATGGACTTGAGCCATGTTTTGATCTGGCCACCCCTAGCTTTCTCCCAACCTAATCCTACACCATAAAGCATCGCACGTCGGGGCAGTCGGTGGTTGAACATACGTAACACGTGTCCCAGCCATCTCAACTGATGAAGTTTCACTACGTCATCAATTGATTTGCCATCCTTACCTAGTACCCGTTTCCTAACAACTGTGTTACTTACTCGATGGTCCCATGATATACCAGCAATATTTCGAAAACACCTATGATAAAATACTAGTAGCCTACGAGTATCCACTACTCTTACCGGCCATGTTTCACTGCCATAAAGCAGGACGGAACGAACTGCTACGCAGTAAACACGTCCTTTGGTTGATAGACGGATATCTCGCCTACGCCATAAATGACGCAAGTTCGCAAAAGCTAGTCGAGCCTTCTGTATCCGTGCTGAGATTTCGTCACATACCAGACCACAAGGGCTGATGAGACTTCCAAGATAAGTGAAGCGGTCGACACACTCAACTACTTCACTCCCTATCACTAGTTCGGGTGTCGATGTAACCCAATCCTGAAGCAACATTATGCATTTCGAGGGAGAGAATCGCATCCCGAACATGCTTGCATTGTTGCTTAGAGTGGTCAGAAGACTCTGCATTTTGTCAGCGTCTTCGCCAAATAAAACTATGTCATCAGCATATTCTAAGTCAACAAGTGAACCTCCCGGTAGAAGTTCAACCCCTGGAAATTTAGTTGAGGAAAGTGTCATCAGTAAAAGCACGTCAACGACAAAGTTGAACAAGAATGAAGAGAGTAGACATCCCTGACGAACACCACTTGAGGTAATCAATTCTGATGACAGTTAGCCATAAGCTCTCACTCTGCCAGTTGTGTTCGAGTAGAGAACCTTTATAAGGTTAATGTACTTCTTTGGTACTCCTTTCAGTGACAAACACTGCCACAGAACCTCACGATCAACACAGTCGAATTGTGCCTTAAGGTCGAGAAATACTACGATTGTGGGGCGTCTGAATGTGTGTCTATATTCTAGGATCTGATGTATTGTGAATATCTGGTCTATACAACAACGTCTAGGTCGAAAACCAGCCTAATTTTCTCTAGTGTACTCTTCACGAGCTTTAGTTAGGCGTTGGAGTATTATTGAAGCTAATATTTCAGACACTATATTAGTCAAACTGATTTCTCTGTGATTGTCATAAGAAGACTTTTGCCCTTCCTCATGGACTGTCATAATCAGTGATGGAGACTAGTCAGATGGGATTACGTCCAGTTCCCAGATACTGCCTAAGACCTCAGTCAATCTCGCTGCTAATACTGAACCACCATACTTAAAAATCTCAGGGGTACCATTCTATCTTGTCATTTGTGAAATAGTTACGTTCCTATTCGGTGGCGTTATGGTTTGGGAACTTGTTGACTGAATAAAGGTGTCCGAAAAAAATACTAAGCAATGATAGCGGCTGGGTTCTATTAGGAGAAATTATAACACTACTTCATTGATGTAGATCGTCCGCAAGCTGTTGGTAACACGTTTATTGCCTAACAGTTAGGTTGCTTATTCATAGCATATGACCTATATGAAGTGAGAAAAACAGGAGGCCCATACGACGAAGGACATGGTCCATTTTCACAGCCTGGTTTCCCATTCTGCCTTTACAACACAAACTGGAGACTTTTGTAAAAGTATTATGAATTGTTGTTTGTCAGAAAACGGCAGTGGGGCGTAGCTGATGCTTTGCCTAAACAAATGGGGCTGGGTAAATGTATGAAGAGTTTTGATACAGAAAGTAGCTACGTTATGGCTGCGGGATCGATTTTCAATACGAAGGTACTGAATAGTTCGCACTTTTTGACCGACGCTTTGGTCGGTATTGACTTTGTATTAACTAAGGGCATTAGACATTAACGGTAGATCGTGATGGATGTAGACCTTCTCTGGAGTAATGAAGCTTGAAACGATGTGCCAGAACAGTGATGATCAAGTTACACCTAAATTACGTAAATGACTCTGGCGAGACCTCACCATGCACATTTGGTTGCAGTCAATTTTGTCGATTGGTCCATGTCTACAGTTTCAAAATCTCACTTGTCACGTCCGCACACATTCACTAATATAAAGCTGGAATCTGACACGGTCCGTTGAGAAATATTTGGACACAAGATCTAACGTGCTTCAAATACCATCTGCGTCAAACTAGTTCTAAATTCCCTACTTAGTGTAGTGTGATGTCGGTCAAATTCAGAAGATATGAAAGTTATGAACCTTTAAAAAAATGTCTTAAAAGTCGTTCGTGATTTATATCCTCCTATGGACAATGTATATCTACTTTTGCTTAGAAAATTTATATTTTGGTGCTGCCCAAAATATGAACTGATTCATGTAAAATTAATTTCAAGTGCATAAGTACTGTGTAGACTAACCTTTTTGTTAGACTGAGTCTTATAAACAGAATGTTCGCTATGTAGATCTACTGGACAGCTAGTTGACTCAAACGGCCACATGGATGACTGCAGGTAATAATCTGCACCCCGATCGAGGATCGCTTCTGTGCGTTTAACGTGAGGTGTTACAGGAACAGATAATGAACCCGGAGCAAATCGATGGTCAGTATACTTAGAATAGACAGAGAAGGAATTTGCTGGGATGTTTGGATATAGAGGATCAGTATAAACCAAATTATTTTGTTCTGTCTGAATGCCATCATCCCAAGATTTTCCATGATGTACTGGGTATCCATCCGAATTGGTTACTGGTGGATAGAAACTATAGTCATCAAAGTAGTTGCCACATCGGTCACCATTCATATCACTAGTAGTTTTATCATTATCTACAGTGGGATTAGAAATAGATTTCTGATCATCATCATCGTCATTCAACGTTTGGGATATATGCATACCATCCATTTTAACGTCTTTTTGATTTTCTTTCCTCGTGGGACTGAAAGCAACTTTACAGTTGTATTGAGTGGATATACACTGAGAAGTATGAATGGAGGTCGAATTGGTTACATAGGTATCGATCAAACGATTATGGTTATCAAAGGTGTAAGGGTTTTGGCGCTTTTGCTGATGTATTAGTGCCTCTTCAAGTTGAGCACAACGAGCCTCTAAAACTGATTTAGCTTCTAAAGCCTCAGCTTTTTCTGCACGTGCTTTTGCCAGTCGTGCTCTTTCAACCTATTTTCAAAGGAAACTCGGTAGATAATAAATTGGAAATAAATAATAAACGATTAGAAAAAATTCGAAGTTTCAGTTGCATAAATGTAAACAATCAATGCGCATACATGTGGATAAATAAATTTAACAGGGCATCAAGTAAACATGGTTTGTTTCAAACTTACACTGCGAAAAAGTAAAATGCAGAAGGATAATACAGAGACATAAGGAGAATTATCAGCACTATAAGGAGAATAATTAATTCAGTAACGAAAAAAATACTGAGAATGTAGAAAATGACATATCAATTGAAATAATCTGGAAAGATACTAAAATGGTAGGTTACCTCTCGTCTGGCTCTCTCTTCTCTTGCTTGTGCTCTCATTTGCTGGACCTCAATGCTATCCGGCTGACGACGTCTCATGAACAGTGAGTGGTTACCAGCACACATAGACATTACTGTTTTAGCTTGATTTGGGTCTGCCAACCAAACTTCAACAACACTGATTAATACAGTCTCAGAATTCAGATTAGACGATTTAAGCAAACTTTTCGACGGCAGCGAGACATTGTTTTCCACAGACTGAACCCTAGGGCCACGAAGACAATTCACACTAGTCCTAGTAACTGCGAATTCATTAGCAGAGTAACGAGAGGATTTGATTGATAAACCAGGAATGCAGCGTGAACCTAGTTCAAGAACTAAACAAGGAACTACATATTACTTTAAAATTTAAAAAATCGAGCAGCAGATTTTTCCAGTGAATATTCGTTTAGATTGTACATACAATTAAATAACAACTACATCAGAAGCGCACAAATTATTTATGATTCTTAAATCCAGAGTACGACAATGAACAATAATAATCCATTTACTCAATACCACAAATTGCGGTGCAGCAAAAAATCTACAGCATCAGCTGTGCAATATTCTAAGATCCATTCCATTTGTAACTATTCAAAACACTTTTCTAAAAATGTTTCCTAACATTAAGTATTGATCGTCAAAGTTTAGCTACCACGACTACTTTTCTACCCATCATATATATAGTGCTTGAATTCAAATATATTTGCCTCTCGTTTTGTAAAAGCATAGATCAAAAAAAGAAAAAACGCCAAGAACTTTAGGAATTCTGTTCGAGTTTTCCAGTAATATGTACTGAAAATATTTTGTAACCCATTAATAAAGCGCGAATACATAAACCTAGCATTCGTAATAATCAAATCTTAAACGTCTGGAAAATAGAAATATGTATCAGTTTGTTTCAATGTACTTTTTTTACTGACTTCAACCAATTTTTACGAATTTCCAAAACCTTTTGTCTACAGAATTTGCGTAAATGATATGTATAACTGAACACAAAATTATGCGAAAAAAGCTATACTATTAGAATATATTATAACATTTAATTTTTCATTCTTCCTTCATATATCAGTACGAATCTTTAGTACACATCTTATCCCAAAAGTCCGATGGAACAATAGAAGAATTTCAGGATTAGAAATCTTACTAGTAGTTATTGTTCACTACTTTAAAATCAAATTATTATGTAGTTAATGTGAAAAGTATGCAACGATTTTAGACATAAACAAATAAGACAGCAAATTGTTTGTTAACTGTAAAACGTCAGGTAGTCACAGAGTAGAAGCTGACACGATATAAAACTGTCAAAACTAAGAATAGAGGAGTTAATATAGGTATGAGTGATAATTGAGAAGATTAGATAGCGAAGATACGATAAACGAAAATATAAATTAGAGTAATTTTAAACCACGAGGAAATCAGAAGCTCGAAATCTTAGACACAAGGAATGGGAAAACCTGAGCAATTATAAAAGATTTTGAGCCACGGTATTCAAAATCCCAAAACAATGGTTACGAAAATTACAACGGACCTAAACAAGTAGCTTATTCATGTTAATAAATCACAGTCCAATTGCCAATGACTCCATGGATAGATATCATATTTGGTTTGTCCACTGCTAGCCCACGTTCCGAAAACAAATGCTCAACACAACATAGCCAGTTGATGTAGACGGTGGTTGGGAAACGGAACGCATGTACCAACCACCTCAGTTGATAACAATTTACTAATTCGTCAAGCTATTTCACATTTATTTATTTTAACACATAGATATTGGTACAAAAAGGTACCAAATACATATGCGCCACAAAAAACTCATTTGATATGTCTGAGGGCTGTGATACTGCCCTGGTGCCCAAACCGAAGCAGGTTATTCCCCATCCTCACCACTACACTATTCTTAAAATACATGAGCAATTCTTTGAAGACACTTATTTATGATCGAATACTAGTAACAGACAACACATCTTCAGCTTTGTTATCCACGATTGCCCATGATCATTGAGTACCCTTTTCATCAATCTGCGATCAGGCTGCTTCCTTTCCTTATCGTTTTCAAAGCTTGATGGGACCGAGAACCGACCAGTTAAGTAGACGCTAGAGAAATCCAGTGATTTTTCTTAAACTGGTGGTTTTAGTTGCTGCTCACGGGTTTGGTCATCGTGTCAAGCTACCTCGGGGTGGATATCACTTTCACGCCTGATTAACTCCTTTAGTTGTTCCTGGAAAATATTCTTGGTTTTTTAATCACTAAGCCGAACTTCAAGAGGTTTCCTGCTGTGAGTTTTCTGCGTTCAGTGAAACAGACAAACACATGGTCGTACTAGAGTACAATCACAGTCCAAACATGTGTTCCAAAATAAGCCCCAGTCTTATCAAGCTTCTTCAAAGATAGCTGATTGCAACATGGTATATTTGTATTCATTGTTGAGTCACTTTTAGGTCAGCATTTTAGGTAATGTCACTGTTTATACTTGAAGTTAGTTCCAGTTAGAAATAAGCGGTTTTCTGAGCATAGTCGAAGATGGTCTCTATGAGCTGTTATTAGTTGAGCTGGTGCAACGTGATACCCATACAAGTACCTTTCAGTTTGCATAGGATTACCCACATAGTAAAATTACCTGCTACGAGTACTATATCTGAGTGTCTAGTTTTTTAGGGGATGAAAAGCCTTCCATGAATGTTCATTTTTTAAATTCATCTGAACTACAATTAATGAAAACGCAGGGATAGGCAATAAAGAGAAAACGACGTGTCCCTACCTCCTCGAGTTTTCTTATCTCGTTTAGTCGAACAACGCACAAGTGCCTATCTAGCAGAATCCGATCCAGGAATACCTGTTCCGTTTTTGAACCTAGTGCTGTACCTACACCGGTGAAGTCACAGGAAGTGCTAGTGGGGTCTCCAGATACACAGGGTAAATCGCCCTAATTGAGTTGTGTCCAAACAGATTACCACACTCGAATTTTGTATGCACGTATCGGAGATACAACACACGTCGACAGCGCGATATTCTAGAGTCCTAGCTAGAGAGGTTCGTGTGCTTAGTACCAAATACCATTTATTTGATTATTTGAACACATAAACAATAGTGCAAAAGCTCACCAAATATATATCCGCCACACTATAATAATGAAGTTGTGTAGAGTTAGAGAATGAAAAGTGTGTATAATAAAATAAGAACAGAAGTTAGTGTATGAAAGTGAAATATGAATAACAGTAGTGGGAGAAACAGTTCGGTTAGGAAAAATACCAGAAAGGATTCTTTCAGTTAAAGTTACGTCCAGTTTTAAGAAGAAAGTAACAGCAAGATCGCCACTGCTTTCTATTCTGACTCATGTATGATAACGTCTTTAGCAACTGTGTTGCAACATCTCTAGAGTGCCCAACCAGGGAATTGTGAAGGTTCAACAGAAGCCAGCCATGTGCAGCTTTCTTTCATACCACGACATCATGTCATACACTTTTTCCGACCAGTCCCTAAAGCGGAAAATAATGCACGGCGTGAAATTCCCTGGACAATATTTGTAAGATATGTGTGGACCACCACCAGCACTTGCGCAGCTACCCAGATACATGAACTTCGCTACTACTGATGACTACTCAGTCAGTAACAACGTAAAACTTCGTAAGTACGTACATCAGTTCGAGTTGCCATACCACATTAGCACAGAGATGTCGTCGTCGATTCAAACCCCATAGTGGTAGAGGTAATAAGAGTATAAGCAGTAGTCGGAAACATTAGAGTCTGAAGATGTTATTTAAAGAGTATAATCCAGTCAAATAAATTTGGAAAGAAAATAAAAGATATGAAGAATTCAGAAGATTAAAATTTGGGAGAGCACAAAGAGTGGATGCACCTGCGCCATTGCAAACGATTTTGAGCCATGTCATTCAGGGTCTCTGACCATCGGTTGCTATCATCTCGCAGTCCCCAACCGGGTAGTCTATACCCACCAACATGGCTCAGTTTACTTGTCAGTGACTTCATGGATTTGTGGTACTCCTTTCAGTGACAAACACTGCCATAGAACCTCACGATCAACAGAGTCAAATTGTGCCTTAAGGTCGAGAAATACTACGTTTGTGAGGCGTCTGGATGTGTCTATGTTCTAGGACCTGACGTATTGTGAATATCTGGTCTATACAACAACGTCTAGGTCGAAATCCAGCCTGATTTTCTCTAGTCTGTTCTTCACGAGCTTTAGTTAGGCGTCGGAGTATAATTGAAGCTAATATTTTAGATACTATATTGGTCAAACTGATTACTCTGTGATTGTCCTGACCGCTCACTACTCAATGTGAGTGCAGGTTCAGGGTCCTACCAGTTTCGTAAAAGTACTTTGCACTTCGAAGATGCAAAGCACATGCCAAAACTACAGTCATTGACTGCCAACTAATCAACTTTAGATTGCATGACTTGGATATCATCGCGCAGTAGGACGATATCATCCACATCCTCAAGGTTAAAAGTGTTTCTACAGGCAACAAATCCAAACCACCATTACCTACATTCAGCAGAACTGTTTCCAGATAAGTAAGTTGAAGGAGAATGGTGAAACTGGTCAACATTGTATAACCCCACTGCCTGAATAGAACAATATAGAGAGGTGATTGTATGCCCTCTCTCTGCCTGAGGTGTTTGTATATAGGGTTTTCAAGATATTAATAAACTTATCAGGCACACACATCTTCAATAGATAGTCCCAGAGAACAGTTCTGCCCGACGAATCGAAGGCGGTTGATACAAAAGCTGCAGCCAATTTAATGACATCTATCGATTTAGAGATATGAATTTGTTGGCCAATAAAATTTAAGGTGAGATTAGCGCAAACAAAAGCATGATCCGAGTCCAAGTAGGTACTCCAAAAGGAGCAGCAGTCTTGTACACAAAAACGCCAGCGGTAGCTGATCGCGATGTGATCAACCTGAGTCCAGGCTTGAGATGCATAGGGAGGGAGCCAGTTGGTACATCGGCGATGACTGTGCCAGTAGTTATTGCTGGTCGGATACAGGTTGTAGTCTGCACACAGTTGCACTAGACGGTCACCGTATCCGACCTGTAACCAACAAGTCCTAATCGGCCACCCAAACGACTCTCTTTTGTGCTTAGACACTCGATTTGGCTAGTACTACAATATTCGTCGAACGCACTCTTTGTAGAACAATCAACTGATGGTAAAACTCATCCGGGCTGCAATTTTTCGGAGCGTAGGCGAAGATGGCTAAAAGATATCGTTTCTTATACCGATTTCTCTTCACTTTGATGGAACTTTCAAACCAAACAGCGCATAACCGACTGTCAATGAGAATCCAATAGATCAGTGCTGCCTCAACTCTAGCGCTTAGTTCGACACCAACATCAACAAAACCAGACGAAGATGCCACAGGATCGCCATATAAACGCAAGTGAAACAAGCTTTCCGAAGTGGTAGATGGAGTGCGAATTCATAGTACTTTACTACAGTCTAAAATACATTTCTCGGATAGACAATAGAAATCGATGTGGAAACTTTTTAAAGGCATAAACAACCCTATCTGTTGTCCTATCTGCATTAATATGCGAACGTTGAAGCCAGTTTGAATGGTATACGTAGTTTGACAAAGGCTGGCTCACAATTCGTAGTCGTTGGTAGCATTCAACTTTTGACTAGTCAGTGACTTGAGATCGCTTGGATAGAACAGGGTTTTCACCATAGACAAGCTACTGTGTAAGTCGATAAATAAAGGGATACACAAAATGACGATAAAAATTAGTAGATGAGTGATGCAGAATAAAAGAACTAAAAACGGATACTATCATATGATTTGTCTGAATGACAGCTGAAGCAAGAGTAATTATTTCTAGTCATTATCGTTGGATTTGTGTGTGGGATGGAATACTGCACGGAAGCTCAAGCCGAAGCAAGTGGTTTTCTTAGGGAACCACATACCGAGCCTTTGGTTTAAAGCTCTAATTCATAAAGCAGTGGAGCAACATTAAGAGATGCAGTTCTATGATGGCCGCTGGCCAACATTAGGTTCATATGAAATATGTTCCTTCAAAAAGCTTTACTCACGGAGATGGTAATATGTGTGGTAAGGTGGTGTGGAATTCTCAGGGCCGGCCTCCTATAACCACTTCCGTCCGTTGTGAGAGGGCGCCATCTCTGCAGATGATAGTTGTCCGAGGGAAACACCTTACTGCTATCACAACCCCCCGCAGTCACCGGTACGACTTCACCCTTCGGACTGTAAGTTGCAGCTTTAAGTCTTACCGGTCTCCAACCGACCTGCCTGGTATGTTAGGACCTAAAGGAACATATATCTCAGCCAATAAAGCTCGGTTGAGTCATCATGATAGACAAGCCCGACCAACACGTCAGGGTAGAAGCCACCGTTGGGACTACTATTTACACGAAAAGATGACACATTGGTTACTTTCAGTTCAACTTACCTTTAGCACGACCTTTGAAGCCTTTTGAAGCACCCAGTTGTTGTGCAGCATCGCATGATTCAAACTTGGAAACAGCTCTTGGAGATGAAAGGCTAACAGACGTATCAAGTAAATTTGGAGAAACAGGTGGAACTGAAGGGACAAGACGAGCTGATATTGGAGTGCTAGGTAAGCTTGCGGCAGACGTCCCACTACCTCCTGCACTAGAACCTACAGTAACGCCAACAAAAGCTTGGCCTGTGATACTAATAAGAGGACTACGATTGGGCTGACTTGCTTTTGATGAAATAACAGCTGGTCCTCTGGTTTCATTCAATATGGTAGGGACAGATGTATTTTGACTAGGTTTGTTGGTTCCACGACAGGTACTGGTCAACTTGATCGTAAACTAAACGATGATTAAAAAGAAACCAACTTAAAAAGAAATTTGGGAACACAAACAAGAAAGAGGCAATTTCGCCGAGTAAAAATAGAAATTTTATAGTCTTTCATCTGCTGATCTCAAGGATATTACTATTCTTCATTTAGTTGTTCGCTTTTTGTAGTAAAAATTAATGACGAAATATTTTCACTGTTTGGCACATCCGCAGAGCTTTATTGATTAGGGAACGGACGAAGACAAACAATTCACTTTGTTTTATACCTGATTATACATGAAACAGAACATAATTCAGTGTGAGCAGAATACAGAAGTCAAAAAACAAATGATCAGAAACATGTAATTAGTTTTGTACTTGCATTATAACCAGTTGTATAAGTGTGAGCTTCTTTAGTAAGATTCGTTATCAGGGTAATTTTTATTGACTCTGACCCTATTTTACATATTTTAATGTACAAGTTGTTTGATACAATCTATACAACCACATGTAAAAGTTTGCGGAAAAATAGGTTTTACTACCAGCTAGTGTCTAGAGAAACGTATAACTTGCTGGGTAAACCGCCAATGAAGCCATCTAAGAAAACGGCTAAAAACACATCAGGTGGTGTGCTAAAAATGGTTGGTGAATTAGTGTGAATTTTCCTTCAATGGAACTAACTGTACAGGAATGTTACCTAACAGAACGGCCGACCTTGATCTTCTTGGTCTAGATATGTTAGACAAACTTGAAATAATGGATGTACCAATTAACAGTGTCTCTAACGTATCGTGTTCATCATTGGACACCCCAATACTTCCAAAGACAGGTGAAAGGTTACTAGAAAAACAAAAAAGAAAGTTTGCCTCTGTTTTTCGGAATAGCCTTGGCCACTGTACCAAGATGAAAGCGCACTTATCAGTGAAACCTGATGCCAAACCTATTTTTCGCCCGAGACGTCCTGTACCATATGCTGCTCTTGAGCTAGTCGACCAGGAACTTAATCGCCTGCCACAGGCTGGTGTAATCCGACCAGTTAT
>OX104024.1:23121773-23162296 GCA_944470205.2 Schistosoma margrebowiei
GAAGACCAACCAAGTTTAACTTCATAGGGAAGCTCTGGAAGTGGAAACTTTTACGAACCTCAGCAGTATCACTGATAAGCAAGTGGGATGTGATGCAGGCGTTGAGGAACGGATTGGCAAAGCAAGACCAACATTCATAAGATTGAAGGACATCTGGAACTCAAAAAACTGTCAGAATTTTCAATACGAAAATCAAGACAGTACTATTGTACGGAGCTGAAATTTTGAGAACTACTATAACCATCATCAAAAAGGTACATATATTTATAAACAGTTGTCTGCGCAAGACACTCTTGATCAGTTGACGAAAAGTCGTGATATACTTCATGATGTACTCACGTTTCAAAAATAAATCTATGACCATGTCTTATGTTGATGAATTTCCGAAATTGATAGAATCCCATAGATCTGTACAAGTGCACACTACTGTTAATCCTCGTATTGCATAAAAAAAATCTACAGCCTCTTTATTCAGAAATGCTTTACTCTAACGTCAAAATGTACACAGACAATGAGGTTTAAGCCTTGAAGTTTGTCGATATGTAGTGATTCTCTCGAAAATGTGACATCTATGTGGTAAAAACTGCACAAAACCTTGCTTATTACCAGAAGACGGCAAAAGTATACTCAAAGTCGTCGCAGATCCCTGAAACAACATAGAGTACAACGAAACAAATCAAGAATGCTAGGCAGCAACAATTTAAGCCATGGTTGACAAAACATACTCTGGATTTACAAGGACTAAATCAACTCACGATAAAATTGAAAATTATTTTCATTTTGAGAGCATATCAAATGTCTAGAATATTTTCAACCAAAATTGTAGACTGTTGACTTGCCGAATTTCGGAAAGGTGCGACCTTTTAAGATACTCTGAAATATTTGCGTTTTGCATTTGAAAGAATTACTCGCTACTTTAATCCCAAAATTCAGATGCCGTCTCTCAAATAAAAGTTATAATGCGTTAAGTATTTATTCATGTAAATGGACGGTAAGACCCCTAGAATATGTGCTGACAATAGATTAACGATTAACTCACAGTTGTTGGAGCAAAAGTAGACGACGTATTGGTTTGTTCCTGCTTTTGATTGTGTTGCCTGTGTTGACTGGAATTGTGCGTTTTTGGTTGTGAATTGAGGCACTCTTCCAGAATTGGAAGCATTATGTATTATAAAGCGAACAAATTTTATCTTTTGAACGAATCTGTTTATGGGTTTGTCCAGACAGGATAGAATAACATTTATTTGTTGTGATTGGTAATTTTTTGCATCCTTTATCAATTTCCTTATTTATTGTAATTCCGATTTGATTAATCGAACAATTATTGGTTGGATAGCTGAGTGGTCACATTTTCTTAGGTAACAATGTACATGTAAATTTATGATGAATTATAGAACCGTCATTTTACCCAATTACTTTGTTTTGGTTTCAAACGGGCAAGAGCGCGTATCTAACCTACCTAGTCAGCTATCCTTTAGTCCAAACCTTAGTTTGGACCTTACACATATTACCTTAACGAATCTTACCACCTAGTAACTTACCAATTTATTGTCAAACAGACTCAGAGTAGAATTACACTAGGTAGATACAAGAAACTTACCGGCTGCAGAAATCAAACTTTTCTATTAGTGTAGGATTAGTGATCTGTCATCTCAGGACAGACAATATAAAGTTTGTTCACAAAGTAGTATTTAACTTTATTAAAAATATCAACAAGAGTAATAAAAACCACAAGCTTTATTACGATAATGAGGTTTTGAGTTCTAAAATTATGCTTTGATTCACAATAAAAAACCTACGACTCCAGTCAGTCTAAAGAACACATTAAAAGGGAGTGGGAATGAATAAATACGGCAGCCGACGTAACCTAACATTACTACAATTGATGAGCATCATCGAAACTCCAATTGAGAAAATCGGGAATTAGGACAAAATATATCGTAACTATATCATCTAGATTCATAAGTTCAATAAAATCTGCAGCAAAAGGAGTCACGAAGAATAATTTCAAATTTAACAGGACGACAACGCGTTACATCATAAAAGTGTGCACATGGAGAGTTTTACACACACATTCACAAGAAGACGAGTATTCAGAAAGAGACCCTAATGATGTTGACTTTCCTACGATATACATGAAAAACGCAAGCCACACGATGGCTTTACTTCACCTGATAATCAACAATCACGGCGAAACTTCAGTGGTATCTGACAAACAAATTAAAATAACGCGTCTTGGAAGAATGGCAAAGCTGTAGAATTGTGGTCTACTTCGTTATTATTACTGCCCTAATAATATACTTAATCCTAAAATTGTTGATTTGTCATGATGTAACTGCCTAATCTATAAGATCTTAAGTGGAAATCACATCATTGTCTACAACAACTCATCGCGTTGCAACAATCACAGATATATGGCGGAGAACAAACTTAAGGTAGAGGAAATACAATACATTTAATATGAATAAAAGATGTAAGAAAACACTCAAGAGTGATCATTCCTGCAAGGCCGACTCATGTCATCCGATTAATTCCAAATCATTCAATTCAATATTATCACATTCTCCATCGCTGAGTTTCTCTCCGCGTTAAATGTTGAATGTCTATTTCCCCAGATGTCTCGTGTCCAGCTTCAAGGATTGTATGATTAGGGCCAAATGCCAGAAAACCTAAAGGATTACTGCACGTAAGACACTACATGACACTGTTTCGTTTCGATTTGTTTGTGTTATTATGTCCAGACGAACAAAAACAAAACATTTTTAATATGCTAATAATTTTAATGTTTTCATATGGAAAAGAAACTAAACTTTTTATTGATATTATGTTTGTTTACATGTGTGTATTTTTATTTTCTCACAAAATTAAGTCATTTTGAGATCTTTTCCACGCTATTGCATGTAATCAGAACGCATGTATCTAAGTTTGTTTTCCTTTCTTCGCCTATTTTGTGTATTTTTATGCACGTACGAGTGTATTTCGAAATGCATTTATAAGTCCTTTATTTCCCCCTTATGATGGCTGGAAAAAAGCCGATGAAGCTCGCGATGAATAGAATTTTTTATTGCACCAGTTTTTTAATAGATTATTCTGCAACATGGCCCCTTAGAATAAAGAAAGTCAAACAGGCGCTGGTGAACATGTCAAGCTATCAGAAGATTGTTTACCAACGACAAAACCGTTGAGTTTCAACTTCTGACTGGCCAGGTCCTAGGGTTAGAACTACCCGACTAGCGAGTTGAATGATCTGTAGTCGTAAATAAATCTCCTAAACCAATAGCTCTGTAAATTTTCGACATTTGATGCTGACCGCATTAGTTTCACTGATCTCACCTAAGTAAAGACGCCCGGTTGCGCACATGTACCAGATCACGATTCGGTACGCTGTGCTCCACATCTCCTACGACCACTAGCCATCGTAGATTAATCACTTTCCGACATCTCGAGAGCATGTCAAATATATCTTTGAACGTCGTTGCTTCTGGCTTCTGATTTCACTGGGCTGGCATGTTTCGACTATATAAGGCGTTACTGGTTGAGGTGTTGTCAAATTCCGAATACTTGTGTCATCTTCAAACCAATGAGGTCAGCACCATTGTAGAAGGCTAGCAAAGTCATGTATATCGAAGGTTTCTTTCCAGTGTATGCTTCATTATTGCATACTCGCAGCCAACCCTAGATCGAAAATCAAGGCTTGCGGTTGACAGAGGTCAAAAGAAACCCAACCTGGTTAACCCTCCTAATCGTAGTGCTTCTATTTGAGGTGGGTTTGTTTAAACTAATCCACACGTTTTAAAAAGGACCAGAGAAGACTTTCTTTTTGTCTTCAAATCAATTACGTGGTAAATGTTTGGGATCTAATATTCCATCGCCTTTCTTTTCCCCTATGACAGAAGGTTTACATTTCGTAAAAGTTCGCAAGCGCAGAATCAATTGCATGTTAGCTGACCGTTGAATTATACGTACATGGAGCCCTCTACCTCATCACGTGGTTCAATTTCCATCTATCGATATGCACAAAAGTTGTAAAAACTGAAAGACTTCATCCACCAGGACTAATACAGGGAACCTAGCCTCTCGTCTCTCTTAATCTTAATCCACCGTTTGAAAAGTCCCATATGGAAAACTGGTCACATTGAAACTCAAATTATTCTAGTAGCATAAAATGCCAGCGAAAATATACAGGACAAAGCACACATCCTATCATGCCTAAAAAGGTGACAGAAGTAATAAATTCCGCTTCACTGTGATTGGTTGATAGGTCGTGTTGAGACCATTAAACTAATAGTTGAAAATAATCCATTACTTTATTGCAAACTGGAAGCTCAATAAGATGTATTTTGCGGTATACATTTAGCAATACTGTGAACGTTGAAAGTTGACTTTAGAGCTAGGAAATTATTTCATAGTTTTCTTTGCAATGCCTTCGCCATAAGAACAGTTTACTGAGCGGGCCAATCGAGTACACGAATCAGGTTGTTGAGTTTCGTCTGATGTTTGCTTTAAGTGGCTATGCCCACTCGTCGTAAAAATGTTGACTTAAACAGACTGAAACGTTCCTGTAAACGAAGCAAGGTATTCGAGTTACTATCTTTGTCGTAAGTATTCAAAACATTTCCAACTATCCTCAGTTACGTCCAATACCTCCTGATATTCATAATATGGGGAGTACTGTTTGTAGTAAATCAATCAACGGACATGAGGTTTGAGTACTTTTGGCCTGTTTGGCTATCTGTTTGCTCGATACATGACTCACTGAAGTTCCAAGGACTGGTAAATATTATGTCTGTTCATATTTCACATGCAGCAATACACAATTGTCTTTATTATTGTTTTGATTACAGTTGATCTAATGTGTTTCTTCTTGATCCCTGTGTCATGGATTTACACATTCGGTAGTGCGTATGTGTGGTTATACCTTTTTCGGCATACTGGTTAGTGTGATGACTAACTGAATAATAAAAGTTTCAGATCAAGGGTTGTGTTTCCTCACTTTGTCGCTGTGTTTCGTTTTCATATATTTTGAATTTAGTCTCTACTCAAAAGCGACGAAATACACTCACAGCACTTATGTTTTCCGTCCATTTGCAGCACACAGGTATGATGAAATTGGTGTGATTAAACGCCCTTAGTATTGGCTACTCGGTAGTATGTGTGGGATTTTCTCTAAAACGGTACCTGGATATCAGCTATCAAGATGTAGGTACTTTTCGAGCTTTATATAGGATGTTTAGTTTAAAAGAATGAATGTTAGAAGGCAAAATCACCTGCATTTTCGAATTCTTTATGAAGCTCTCCCACCGTCGTCGGTAAGTGACAACGCTTGTAAGTTTCTGTTACATTCAAACATACTTGAGTCAGACGTTCAGCATAGTCTTGATTATTTTCAAAAGGATTCCCTAGAAGTTCATGAAGTTGCAATGTCTGATAATGTGAGTTCTTATCTCTTTTTTTTTAAAACCTCATTACTCCTCTACCTTTAATATCGTAGTACATTTTTGAATATATAGATTATATACAGCTATATATTTCAATGGTTTGCCAACCTCTAACTGATCATGATGCTCTACGAATAAGCAAGACTTACATCATTTAAATATTTACGTGAATAAGGATTCTGCTTATGACAAGATAAAACGACTAGAGGTCTTAAGTGATCAGCTCCACCTACTAACGAAATTTAAAATCTATAGCCAACTTTATGCAGTGAAGATCACTTGTTCCTGATAATTCAATGTTAACTGTCTTAAAGAGTGGGTCCCTAACCATAATAACTCATTATTAGTTGACGTTTGGTAGGTAAACAAACTTCTATCATTTTTCAATCTTATAAAAAGGGGAGTAAACTTCCTGATGATAACAACATAGAGTCAGCTTAGTTTGTTTATTGTCTAAAATACTAGTATTGATAATCATTCGATGCCTAAATGAAGATCTGCGGCAGCAAACCCGAGAAAACAAATTAAGCTCAGATTTGTCCTTAACTATGTAGTTTCAGTCACTTGCTAAAGTGTGACGCTTTAGTCAATACGTCAACTACCATGTTACAGTGACAAAATCCTGATTTATGCCTCATGGAGAATTCATTTTAGGAGGTTTAAACCTTCCAGTATTGTTTGGATCTACAGTCACTGACTTCTCAAAGAAGTGCTATTTTCTGGTTTGTTCATTGTTTACCTTTCTTCAACATGATTTAATTCTCGTTGAGCGTATAATTTATAGTTTGCCTAGACATTCGCTGTGTATGCCAACAGTCTTCCCTTCCAAATCGTCTGTTTGTTACCAATCAGAACACTAAAAAGTCATCCAAGTACCTGATGTTTTTTCTTTTGCTTTTATTTTAGACTGATAACTCGTGATTAACGACGTAGAATCTAAGCCCACAACACTGACTAACGAATCTCAATAGGTATACAATTCGGATAGTTGTGACAAAAAGTTGAGTCACAGGTACATAGTTCACTAACTGTTATTTCCGAACTGTTGAAGGCAACCCAACAGCTTATCGGTAAGATCATAGCTCTCAATCGGGAAAATATTCAAATACTACGAACTCTTTCCTTAGTTAAGAAACAGGATATACACGAACTGATCCCTCCAAAAACAGCTTCCATAGTTTCACATTTTTGGTCCTTCTCCCGTCACTAACATCTTTTTGAAAAATTGTATTGTTTACACTATGATCTTTGTGTGGGTGTTTAACTTCTGTTCTGTCTCCGTGTGACCACAGGCCACTCGATTCAAATGAATGATAAAATATAGCCTAAGCCACTGTAGCTTGCTACCAAACCGACCGAAGCTGCTACCTTGACGCGGTGGTCGGGCTTGCCTATCGTGATGACCCAAACGAGCTATATTGGCTGGAACATATGTTCCTGTAGGTTCTACCATGTCAGGCAGGTCGATTGGTGAACGGTAAGACTAAAAGCAGCAACTCCGAGGGCGAAGTCGTACTGCTGACTGTAGAGAGGTGTGACAGCAGTAAGGTGTTTCCCTCAGACAACCAGCATGACAGCGATGCTGCCTTCCCACAAGAAGGGGTGGGGTTAGAAAAGGTCGACCCTAAAAATGTCACACCTCACCTTACCTCACGGATTTCCGTCTCCGGCGGTAAGGCCCTTTGAAGAACGGAGCTAACACCTCAAAAACCTTCCACAAAAAGGCCGTGCGCGACCGGCCTCAAGCAGTTGTCCCTTGGGCTCTGCGGTCACGCTCCCAGGTCGTCAAGACCAACACTAATGCAATTTCTTTTTCAGGTTCCTCAAGAAATACCCTTCCACGGTGTGGGCAGCCGGGAAGTGACACCAGCCCTCATACCCGTAACAGCACACGAGACCAAGTTGGTCACATTCAAATCCTTCCTACACCTTCTAATACCTCTCTTATCTCCATGACTAACCCTCCTCATGTCTCTTTATCACCTCGCACCGCTAGGGCAAACGATTCGAGTACGTGGAACATTATTCCTGGTCTCCTGAAACCACGCTCTAAACTACACGTAGGAGCTTTTAACGTCCGAACACTGTGCCAAATAGGACAGCAGACTTCCTTAGCTAGGACTTTAGAATCTCGCGCCATCGACGTGTGCTGCGTCTCCGAAACGCGCATACAAGATCCGAGTAGCGTCATTCATTTGACTTCACCATGCCAAAATAAAGAACCGACTCGATTTACGCTTCGTGTATCTGGAAGCCCTGATTCTGCTTCCCGTGGACTCGCCGGCGTAGGTATAGCATTGAGTCCCAGAGCAGAATTAGCTCTCTTAGAGTGGATCCCAGTAGACAGCCGTTTGTGCGCTGTCCGACTGAACGGAACAGTAAGAATCCGGAAAGATAGGGACATCCGTCGTTGCCTCTTCGTCGTTTCTGCCTATTCTCCCACTGACTGCAGCCCAGATGATGTAAAAGATGAGTTTTACAGAAAGCTTTCCGACCTTCTCCGAAAAGCTAGGCGCTCGGATGTAGTAATAGTGGCCGGTGACTTTAATGCTCAAGTAGGTAAACTAAGCGATAGGGAAAGACACCTAGGTGGATCTTATGGTGTCGTGGCTCAAAGAACAGATAATGGCGACTGTCTGTTGCAGCTATGCTCAGATAATCGCCTGTTCCTTGCAAATACTAACTTTAAGCATAAGGAAAAACATCTTTTAACATGGCGACCCCCTAATTCGTCCCAACGTTGGACCCAAATAGATCACATCGCCATCAGCCACCGATGGAGGGGCTCGATAGAAGACTGTCGCTCATTCTGGAGCACATGCTTAGATTCAGATCATGCTCTAGTGCGAGCGCGTATTTGCTTGCGTCTTACTGGACGTAGGAAAGACGCTGCAAGGAAACCTCTTAGGGGCCTACTTAATGATAGTCAAGCTAAGAGTATATTTCAGGAACAACTAGGAAAACAGTTAGGCAGCCATGTATGTGATGCCCACCCCGATGCAGCATGGAATGATATCCGAAAAGCTGTGGAAACAGCAATGATATCTGCTAGTAAGGTAAACCAGAAGGTTAGAGAGCAACACTGGATCTCAGCAGCATCTATCGCACTGATAGATGCTCGGAAACTCATTCCATCTGGCTCTGAACATAATGAAGAGCGGAGTCAGCTTAAGCGCAAGCTGACAAGAAGTCTACGCAATGATCGTGAACAGTGGTGGGTAGCGAAAGCAAGAGAGATGGAGAAGGCAGCGGCAATAGGTAATAGCAGACAATTGTTCAGACTCGTTAAGGAAACCGGAATTAGGAACCCGACCGTTAGCGAAACAATCTCAGAGAAAGATGGACATATTATTCATTCTCAATCCAGGAGATTGGATCGATGGGCAGAACACTTCAGGGATCAGTTCAACTGGCCTTCAGCCACACTTCGGTTTCCCACGATCCCCAGTCAACCTGAATGGCAAGTTAATGTAGGTCCTCCGTCTCTTAACGAAGTTGAAAAAGCCATAGGAAATCTGAAACGAGGGAGAGCAGCAGGCCCTGACAGGTTTACTCCTGAGATTTTTAAGGATGGTGGTCCAGTATTAGCAATGAGATTAACCGAGGTCTTAGGTAGAATTTGGGAACTGGACGTAATCCCATCTGACTGGTCTCAATCACTGATTGTGCCAGTCTATAAGAAAGGACAAAAGTCCTCTTGTGACAATCACAGAGGAATCAGTTTGACTAATATAGTGTCTAAAATATTAACCTCAATAATACTTCGACGCCTAACCAAAGCTCGTGGAGAACAGACTAGAGAAAATCAGGCCGGTTTTCGACCTGGACGTGGTTGTATAGATCAAATATTCACACTACGTCAGGTTCTAGAACACAGACACACGTTTAGACGCCCGACAATGGTAGTATTTCTCGACCTTAAGGCGGCATTCGACTCTGTTGATCGTAGGGTTCTATGGCAGTGTTTGTCACTGAAAGGAGTACCAAAGAAGTACATTAACCTTGTGAAGGCTCTCTACTCGAACACAACTGGCAGAGTGAGAGCTTATGGCGAACTGTCATCAGAATTGATTACCTCAAGTGGTGTTCGTCAGGGCTGTCCACTCTCTCCATTCTTGTTCAACTTTGTGGTCGACGTACTTTTAGAGATGACACTCTCCTCATCTAAATTTCCAGGGGTTGAACTTCTACCGGGAGGTTCACTTGTTGACTTAGAATATGCTGATGACATAGTTTTATTTGGCGAAGACGCTGACAAAATGCAGAGTCTTCTGACCACTCTAAGCAACAATGCAAGCATGTTCGGGATGCGATTCTCTCCCTCGAAATGCATAATGTTGCTTCAGGATTGGGTTACATCGACACCCGAACTAGTGATAGGGAGTGAAGTAGTTGAGTGTGTCGACCGCTTCACTTATCTTGGAAGTCTCATCAGCCCTTGTGGTCTGGTATGTGACGAAATCTCAGCACGGATACAGAAGGCTCGACTAGCTTTTGCGAACTTGCGTCATTTATGGCGTAGGTGAGATATCCGTCTATCAACCAAAGGACGGGTTTACTGTGCAGCAGTACGTCCCGTCCTACTTTATGGAAGTGAAACATGGCCGGTAAGAGTATAGGATATTCGTAGGTTACTAGTATTCGATCATAGGTGTCTTCGAAACATTGCTCGTATATCATGGGACCATCGAGTAAGTAACACAGTTGTTAGGAAACGGGTACTAGGTAAGGATGGCAAATCAATTGATGAAGTAGTGAAACTTCATCAGTTGAGATGGCTGGGACACGTGTTACGTATGCCCAACGACCGACTGCCTCGACGTGCGATGTTCAGTGGTATAGGAGTAGATTGGAAGAAAGCTAGGGGCGGCCAGACCAAAACATGGCACAAGTCCATGAAGTCACTGACAAGTGGTCTGAGTCATGTCGGTAGGTGTAGACTACCTGGTTGGGGACCGCGAGATGATAGCAACCGATGGTCAGAGACCCTGAATGACATGGATCAAAATCGTTTGCAATGGCGCAGGTGCATCCACTCTTTGTGTTCTCCCAAATTCTAATCTTCTGAATTCTTCATGTCCCTTTTTTCCTCTTTCCAAATTTATTTGACTGGATTATACTCTTTAAATAACATCTCCAAACCCTAATCTTCCCGATCACTGCTTACACTCTTGCTACCTCTACCACTACGGGATTTGGATCGAAAACTGCATCTCTGTGTTAAGGTGGTGTGGCAACTCGAACTGATGTACGTACGTACGAAGTTCTTCGTTGTTACTGACTGACCAAACTATTACTTGAACAGGCTGTAGATTCTTTTCATAATGATGCGAATAACATCCTTGCATGACTCAAACAAACGTCTCCCCTTATTACCCCAGTCTGAAGTTTGCTGACATATGCTAATGGGCATTGTTATCAGGTCCTGCATTGCTCACAAACGAATGACAATGCTTGTACCACTCATTATGTGAAAACTCCCATTGTTACGTTGACCCCCGAAGACATCTTGATCATTAGACATGGGACCACAATATTAACACCAACTACCTTCAAACTCTGGAAAGATGCACACCTTGATTGTCTTACTTTGTTCTCTATCCCTAAGACTAATAAGATCGACTGGTAACCACTTGACGATATCCGCAAATTTTTATTGTCAGTTCTTGCGACTAATTTCATCGCAGATTAAGTTTGGAGTTAGGCTATATCAGTTTGAGTCTCACTGTCACGTTCTCGTAAATGTTGAGTTTATTTTTCCGTGAGTCTTTTATCAACAGGTATTGTTCTCATTCATCCTCAGAGTTTCATACGATCACAGTTCGTCTCATTCTAAGAAAAGATGCTCAACCATTCTTCCATTTTACCCATAGTTATGTAATTCGAGTTTCAAAATTATTTCATACTTTTGATTCCATAAACTAACCGTTTCTTTTTGAAAAATGATTCCCTATGTCTAATGATTTTTCACTTCAACTGATATTACTGCTACTACTACTACCGCAACTACTTAAACCACTTTTATATTCATCCTGGTAACTTCCCCCGACTATGCTGACGTGGTACGGGAAAGTGGGCCGACGCAAATGCATACCAGGTTCTACGTTGCTGATGACTAGCTGAATGATAACCTACGTGACAATTGTAATAAAGTCAGTGCTTGGTAGGAGAAGTGTTCTGACTTTTGTCTAAATTTAATACCAGCCGTGCGATGTTCGTTTTTGGGAGAATTCCAAGAAAGCATCACCATTGAGATAATGAATAAAATTTGTAGCTCAGACGGACGCTATTAGTGACTCTGAGTTTTCCGACCCAAATGGCTTATTTGCAGAGCACCCATTGTCATTCTAAACAATGTCTTCAGCACCTAAATGAATTATACTTGATTAACATTGTCACAATGTCACTCGCATTCTAATACAAACCTTAGCATTTTTGTTTGGATACTGAAGTGTTCTGTTACATAACTACACATTGAAGCTTTAATATTTGAAGTAGCTTCGAAGATCTTTGGTGGGATTTCTCCACTATGTCATTGGCGCGGCAGTTATTAAGTGCGTATACAAGTCGCTAAACTCGATAGTCAAGGCTTAAATTCACTAGGTGATTTGAAAAACTGCAGTGATCACGTTCGCATGACATAATTTGTAGTCATTTTTTATTTCGTGTTAGATATTTTTGTATTCATCTATCAATAGAAGGATTAGCTTTGCTGGACACTCGTGTAGCATTTTAGCATCCAACGAATTACGTTGTGAGCTGTCATCTCTCAACCACTTCCCATTGATATATTCGATCGATTAGATTTCCAATTATCAGACTTTATTTTTAATGCTAATCGTCGTGTTTTTCATTTTTCGGAATGTCTTGTTTTTTGTTTACTAGTTCTCATCAGATTTTTCTAGTCGATCGGTATTCATACTTTTTCGCTTTGGTCAGTTATGTTTTGGTCGTTTAGTTCGATGGACTTTCGGCTATCTCAGATCTGTTGATAAACAATACTTGGATTTTGATAGGTATGCTTTACCTGTTTTATCACATTGTTATTTCAAAATCTCATATTATAAGCTATATGCTCTACTTGAATTAAGGAATGTATTTCAACTGGTGTATCTTAAATTGTTTACAAAATATTCGTGGAACAATAACGCATATTATTCTTTGGACTTAACATTTTGGAATTCAATCAGACAAATTGAGTCGTTCATTTTGCTGTTGAGTACGTATAACAACTGTTGAGAATGGATGGATTTCGGCCCAGTGGTCTAGAAGTTAAGTGTTCGCGCGTGAGACCGAAGGCCCTGGGTTCGAATCTCGTGAGCGGGACCGTGGATGCTCACTGCTGGGGAGTCCCACAATATGACGATGCGGCCGTTCAGTGCTTCCACGTTTTCAATGGTGGTCGAACATCGATCGGTTCATGATCTCAATCGTTTCCATAAAGTTTGGCCCATACACCCCCAATGTCTTTTCTTAATTTCTTCTTCAACTGGTTGCTGATGGGTTCTGTGATAGAGTAGGTTATTACTGATGGTGTTTGATCAACGCATCTAGAGTATCTTGCGTAGACAACTGTTTATAAATATATGTACCTTTTTGATGATGGTTATAGTAGTTCTCAAAATTTCAGCTCCGTACAATAGTACTGTCTTGATTTTCGTATTGAAAATTCTGACAGTTTTTTGAGTTCCAGATGTCCTTCAATCTTATGAATGTTGGTCTTGCTTTGCCAATCCGTTCCTCAACGCCTGCATCACATCCCACTTGCTTATCAGTGATACTGCTGAGGTTCGTAAAAGTTTCCACTTCCAGAGCTTCCCTATGAAGTTAAACTTGGTTGGTCTTCGCTTTGTATTTTAGGATATTGCTTTTTCTCATGTGAATGTTGAGGCCTGTTGCTGTGGAGACTGACACTACTTTGGCTGTCTTCACCTGTATTTGTTGCTGTAAATGGGATAGAGAAGCTAGGTCATCTGTGAAGTCCAAATAGTCTATCTGCATCCAAGCTATCCACTGTATTCTGTGCCTCCCCTCAGATACGGAGGTCTTCATGATCAACTTAACCACCAGAAGAAAGAGAAAGGAGGAGAGTGAGCAGCTTCGTCTGTCATTGGTCTTCACTTGGAATACATTTTTGAACTGCCCTTAATGCATAAAGTTGCAGTGTAGTCTGTTGTAAGAATTCCGTACGATTATGGCAATCTTCTCAGATAGATCATAGTATCGAGGAACGTCCCATGAGGTCCTCCTATCCACTCTGTCGAATGCTTTTCCATATTCAAGTAAGTTGGTGCGTAGTGATGAGTTTCATTCGATTAATTGTGTCGCCATTTGGTCGGTGCATAGCCGATCCTTACAAAATCCAGCATGTTTGTCTAGAAGTTGAACCTGTACTGAATCTTCCATTCGGTTTAACATCACCGTTGAAAGCTTTCTGCTACTGATATTATTATATGCCTCTTGCCCTCGCACGTGCTAAGATCTCGTTTCTCCAGTAGCTTGATGAGATATCTCTCTTTCAAGTCTGTCGGAACTTGTTCTTTCTCCCAAATCTTTCTGAAGAAACCTTGGGGCATCTTCCATGTCAGGATTCAATGCACCATCTGGTCTGGTGTCCAGTTTTACTGCTTTACCATTCTTGACTTTTTTATGGCCATTTTGCTTTCTTCTACTGTTAGTGCGATAATATCTGTAGTGAAGTTTTCGTGTGTTGCTTCGATTCCTAGTGGGTTTTGTTGGGCTGGTCTGTTTTAGAGTTCTTGATAGTGTTGTGCTCTCCTATTCCGTTGCTCTTGAATTTCACCGTTTATTTTTAACTTTGTTATTGGTTGGTTGCTCTCGTTCACCATATTTTCCATCTAACTTCATTGTATCGTATGGTTGTCTCATGTTTCCTTTTCTCTTGCAGCTTTTTTCTCTGTCATTGCTAGGTCTTCCAAATATTTCTGCTTTTCGCCCTAGTGCTACTCTTCATGTGATTGTTTACTCCTGTTTATTCGCCTTGTGCATTTGCTTTTTCTGTTCTTCTTCAGCTGTTGTTGGTTTCTATTTTCTCGTTTTTCCTCTCTCGAATCCTGTCCAGGGTATCAATAAAGATTCACCCTTCATACCGACGCTTCTTACGGTTCAGTACATCCCTAAAAGTGTTGAAGCTATAACTACTTTTATCTGTTTTCAGTTATTCTCTATAGTGATTTCCTCCTCTCATAGTAGATCTTGTAAGGCTTGAAACTTGTTGTTGGGAGCTATCTTAAATTCTCTAAGTTCACTAGTAACTCTAAAAAAAGCTGTATTAGACTTTTATAATGCTGTTTGTCCAGTTTTCCAGTGCTTCATTAGCTTTAGTACCAAGTGATGATCTCCCGACCGTTGTTGCTACCTTGACGTGGTGGTCGGGCTTGCCTATCGTGATGAAGCAACCGAGCTATACTGGCTGGAACAACCGTTCCTCAAGGTCCTACCATGTCAGACAGGTCGGTTGAAGAGCCGTAAGACTAAAAGCAACAAACCTAAGGTCCGAAGGCGAAGTCGTACTGCTGACTGTACAGAGGTGTGACAGCAGTAAGGTGTTTCCTTCAGACAACCAGCATGACAGCGATGCTGCCTTCCCACAAGAAGGGGTGGGGTTAGAAAAGGTCGACCCTAAAAATGCACACCTCGCCTTACCTCACGGATTTCCGTCTCCGGCGGTAAGGCTCTTTGAAGAACGGAGCTAACACCTCAAAAACCTTCCACAAAAAGGCCGTGCGCGACCGGCCTCAAGCAGTTGTCCCTTGGGCTCTGCGGTCACGCTCCCTGGTCACTAAGACCACTTCTAATCCGATTTCCTTTACAGGTACCTCCAGAAGAACCCTTCCACGGTGTGGGCAACCGGGAAGTGATAACCGTCCTCATACCTCTAACAGCACTCAAGACCACTGTATTCATAATCAACCTTCCTCTTCAATTCCTATTATTCCTCCTACATCGACTTTCAACCCTAAACTTCCTCCTTCGGCTTCTTCCTCAAGTGTCACCATAGCCAACGATTCTAGTGCTCAAAACTCTGTCCCAGGTCTACTGAAACCTCGCTCCAAACTACACATTGGAGCTTTCAACGTACACACTCTATGTCAAATCGGTCAGCAGGCTTCCTTGGCTAAAACCCTAGAGTCTCTTTCCATCGATGTATGCTGTGTCTCCGAAACACGCACACAGGATCCCAGTGTGGTCATTCACTTGACCTCACCTCGGCAAAACGGAGAGCCAACTAGATACACCCTACGTGTATCTGGTGACCCGATGGCCAGTTCTCGTGGACTGGCAGGTGTAGGCGTAGCACTAAGCATGAGGGCGGAACAAGCACTGCTAGAGTGGATCCCCGTCAACAGTCGTCTATGTGCTGTTCGGCTAAACGGCTCCGTAAGAACTCGGAAGGATAGGGACACACGTCGTTGCCTTTTTGTCGTTTCTGCCTACGCTCCCACTGACTGCAGCTCAAATGATGTGAAAGATGAATTTTACAGAAAGCTTTCTGAACTTCTTCAGAAAGCTAGACGCTCAGACATAGTACTCGTAGGGGGTGACTTTAATGCTCAGATTGGTAGCTTAAACCAAACAGAAAGGCATTTAGGTGGATATTTTAGCATTCCGGCACAGCGAACAGATAATGGTGATCGTCTGCTGCAACTGTGCTCAGACAATCGTTTATTTTTAGCAAACACAAATTTTAAGCATAAGGAGAGACATCGTCTAACATGGCGAACCCCTACACCAAACCAACGATGGACTCAAATAGACCATATTGCCATCAGTCATCGTTGGAGAGGGTCGGTAGAAGATTGTCGCTCATTCTGGAGTACCTGCTTGGACTCCGACCACGCCCTAATACGGGCACGCATCTGCTTGCGCCTCACCGGACGCAAAAAAGCCACATTAAAAAGACCTATTAGAACTGAATTGAGTAACGGGAAAACCAAAAATAGGTTCCAAGAACAACTGAGTTCACACTTAGGTAGTTCTGAAGACGAGGCTGACCCAGATGTTGCTTGGAAAGACACACAAGCAGCTGTGGAAGCAGCAGTGACATCTATTAGCAACCTAAACCACAGAGTTTCAAAGGACCAGTGGATTTCTTCAAAGTCTATCACACTGATGGATTCTCGCAAACTCGTCCCATCAGGTTCCGAACATGATGAAGAGCGACAACAAATCAGATCTAGGTTAAGAAAAAGTCTAAAAAACGACCGTGAGCAGTGGTGGGCAACGTAAGCAAAAGAGATGGAAAAGGCGGTGACTATAGGGAACACAAGACAGCTTTACAGACTAATAAAAGAAACTGGAATTAATAAGTCAAGTGTAAGTGAGATTATATCGGCAAAAGACGATACACTCATCTGCTCCCAGTCCAGGCGTTTAGAACGATGGGCGGAACATTTCAGAGAACAGTTCAGCTGGCCTTCAGCTACTCTACAACTACCCTCCATTCCCAGACAATGTGAATGGAACATTGAAGTAGGTCCCCCAACTCTTGCTGAAGTTCAAAAGGCTATAGATAATCTGAAAAGAGGAAGGGCTGCTGGTCCAGATGGACTGGCTCCAGAAGTCTTTAAGGATGGTGGTCCAATTTTAGCGGTTAGGTTGACTAATATTTTAGCTAAGATCTGGGACTTAGACGTTATTCCATCTGACTGGTCTCAATCACTTATCGTCCCAATATATAAGAAAGGGTCAAAATCATCCTGTGTCAACCACAGAGGGATTAGTTTAACTAATATAATATCTAAAATACTAGCCTCAATAATAATCAGACGCCTAACTAAGACTCGTGAACTGCAAACACGAGAGAATCAAGCTGGCTTCAGACCTGGTCGTGGCTGCATCGACCACATATTTACCATTCGTCAGGTTCTAGAACACAGGCATACTTATCGGCGTCCGACGATGGTGGTCTTTCTTGACTTAAAAGCAGCATTTGACTCTGTAGACCGCGAGATTCTGTGGTCGTGTCTGTCATTGAAAGGCGTACCCCAGAAGTATATAAACCTTGTAAAGGCTCTTTACTCGAACACTACTAGTCGAGTCAGGGCTTATGGCGAACTGTCATCTAGTTTTGCAACCTCAAGTGGTGTCCATCAAGGATGTCCATTTTCCCCATTTTTGTTTAACTTCATCATAGATCTACTGATAGAAATAACTTTCTCGTCGACTGAGTTCTCGGGTATTGATCTCCATCCAGGAGGTTAGTTATCGACTTAGAATACGCAGATGACATAGTCCTGTTTGGTGAAGACGCTGACAAAATGCAGAGTCTTCTGGTACCACTGAGCAACAATGCCAGGATGTTTGGAATGCGCTTCTCTCCCTTTAAATGCAAGTTGTTGCTTCAGGACTGGTCTGCGTTAACACCTGAACTAAGGATAGGGAGTGAAGTAGTCGAACGCGTTGACAACTTCACTTATCTTGGAAGTCTGATCAGCCCTAATGGGCTGGTATCGGACGAAATCTCAGCACGGATTCGAAAAGCTCGCTTGGCTTTTGCCAACTTACGTCACCTGTGGCGAAGGCGAGATATCCGTCTATCAATAAAAGGACGAGTATACTGCGCAGCAGTCCGTTCTGTTTTAATTTACGGCAGCGAAACATGGCCATTAAGAGTAGAAGACACTCGTAAGCTATTAGTATTTGACCACAGATGCCTAAGAAATATTGCTGGCGTCTGCTGGGATAACCGGGTAAGTAATAGTGAGGTTAGACGCAGGGTATTAGGAAAGGATGGTAAATCAGTTGATGAGGTTGTTAATCTTCATCGACTGAGATGGTTGGGCCACGTGTTACGTATGCCTGAACACCGATTACCACGTCGTGCAGTGCTAACCGGTGTTGGAAATGGTTGGAAGAGAATTAGGGGCGGCCAAACCAAAACGTGGCATCAGTGCTTGAAGACGCTAACCTCTAGTCTGAGCCATGTTGGTAGATGCAGACTACTTGGTTGGGGTCCGCGTGACTTTCGTAACCGATGGTTGGAGACTCTTGGTGACATGGCTCAGAATCGATCACAATGGCGTCGGTGTATACACTCCCTGTCTTCCCTTAAACTTAGAGATTAAAATCGCTTCATATCTTTCTTTCTACGAACCAATTCTGTCTTCTTGTACTATATCTCTATATGCAATCTTTCTCTTATATATTACCACCTTTTACCTAACCACTGTTATGAATCCGGTGTTCATCTTGTTGTGTTGATGCGGTATGGCAACCTGGACCGATGCACATATGTGCCTGGTCCTACGTTGTAGCTGACTGACTGAAGTGATGATCTAAGGTGACATCAACTCCTCTTTTTGTTCTTACATCTTTGAACCTTCTGAACTTCTGACTGATACGATCGTGATTGATCTGGTTCATAGTGCTACGAAAAGAAACACCAATCCCTTTCTTATTGTTTCTTTGTCTCATAGTCACTATCAATCATAGGAACTTGTAAATAATGTTGGTCACACTAATCAAATAGCAAGTAAATTACTATTTTTAGAGGTCATTATTTATTGCTTTGATTCGTTTTATTTACCCTGAAACCGTTATCAAATACGATTAGCTGCTTTTTTGTCTCAAAGTTCTCATCATGAATGTAGAAAAAACTCAAGTTTAAGTGGATACACTACACTGAAGCATTGATTGTTATTACGTAGTATTTAAGATTTTTTAGTTCTGTAATGTTCAGAATATGATGCAAAGTGACCTTAATTCTTCCTTTTATCCTGGCTATGACTTCCTATCACAAATGTAACCAAAATAATCTTATTGAAAAACAATAACAAATAGGCGGTGCAAATTTTTTTTCATTATGGCGTAAAATTGTGGTCCTTCCTGTAAACTACAATAGAACGAATTCCCAGTAGTGCAGTACTAGTTTATTACATCTTACGTAGACCAAATAATTTCTAAAACGCCGTGTCTATAAGTTTGCTACTAATCACCAGGATATTATGTTTTCTGGACAATTTAAGAAGCATAATGATATATATCATATTGGTAGACAAGTATCCTTGCATTGCATTTAAACTTTACGACTATGTCTAGTTCATGTGATAAATGTTTTCTGTTAAGTATTTTCAATCATTCCATATCCTATACTTACAGTCGAACTGCACGTTTTAACCATTCCTCGACTACAATAGTAAATGGAGTAATATCAAATACTTGTGTTGTTGATGCTGGTCGACGTCGAGCTGTACAGTGCCTTGAGTCAAGTCCGTCTGGATCGCAAATTAGTCGTCGATATACTACAGAGAATTCAGTGAACCTTTACTCTAATTCTAAACCTTCAGTTAATGGTTGTGTTCCTAAGCAATCTAGTAGTGGGAAACCAGTACGTGAACGAGGTGCTAAGGAAGATCCAGTAACAAGGTATGCGAATTCGTGTTAATTTAATGGTCTTTATTCTTTTTGCATTTTTCAAATGAATCACTACAACATTTGCAACGTGTTTGACAGTCATTCTGTCAAATTTGTAGGCTATAATTCCGTATGTAACTAGTTATTGAACGTTGTAGTTTTTATCGATCTACTCTATTTGTAGAATTAACTTAATCAAGTTAGTTAAAAAATTTCTTTATGGTATTAATTCTTATTCACTGCGTGTCTTTACCAACTTATTATTTATCTATTTAATTATTTGAACGCATAAATATTGGTACAAAGGGGCACCGAATACATATGAGTCACACAAGTCACTTGATTTGTGTGTGGGCTATGATACTGTCCGGGTGTCCAAACCGAAGCAGGTGGTTTATTAGGGGGCCACATCCGGAGCCTTCGACCTAAAGGTATAACCCACAAGACAGCGGAGCAACGTAAGGAGATGCGGTCCTATGGTAGCCGGTGACCGACGATTGGTTCATACGCCATTTGTTCCCTTGGGATCCTGGAGCCCATGTGCACCACTGGTTTGGGATCAGGTTTTTTATCTCACCTAGTTGAATCTTTCTTGCTCACCACCCCTGTTAAGACGCCGGACATTTGCTTTTCGTCCTCTCAATTTCGTAAACAACACCGCGAGGTAGTGGGTAGGACTTCCGTGTCAGTGGCTGTATGCATGTGACCATGTGAGAACATTTCGAGAGGGGGAGCGGACTCTCCCCACCCTTGGCCGTACCAGGGCACCAGCTAAAGAACTTTCGAAGCTACTTCTATGTGTTGTATCACATACTACTCTTTAATTTGCTCTAGAATCGTTTAATTTAGTTCGTTGGATCAATTCTGTTCCTATTAGTGATAAATTTTATTCACCATGAAGGATATCAGAATGGCGAACCAAGAAATCGAAATAACGTGTAAAATCTAGTAAATTTAGTTGTGCGGATTTTTTCGGGGTAACATTTACCATGTAACTTTGTTTTGAGGCTATTATATCTAATAGTTTGGTGGTTCCGCATGGACTTACAGTAATCGTTAATTACTGGACGATTGGGATTCTCTTTATACAAACGCAAACGAGTAGGAACTCGAACAAACCGAACTTATATCGCTTCAACATTGATAATCCATAAGATAGAGATGACAGGATTTTTAGTATAGCTTTATACCCCTAATAGAAGTAAAAGAATGAAGTACAACAGCTCTTTCTATAATAAAGTGTAATAATCTTGAACATGTAGTGAAGCAAACTAAAAAGAATAACAACCAATAAGGTAACAGTTAGGGTTATCGCGGAAATATGAACTAGAAAGTTGTCATCGTGTTTATCGTTTAAAGAAAGAACTGACATGTAATAACAAATACCTATACAACCTAATTTCTCCCTAGCAGAAAAATAACCTTGATTGTTCAAAATAATACGTATTGATTATTTGCATACTTTTGTGTAGTGTACTTTATCTAACAACTAATGTACACTTTGCTGATATTTTTACAATAGATTAGAGAGTAACGTTAGACGTCTCCGTTCCGAATTACAGTCCATGCGTGGACTGGAAACTCAATTGCGTAACCAACTAAACAGTCTTCAACATGACGATCATCTCAATCGACTCAGTCTGTCCAACCAACGTCAAGAAAACGAGGGTATTTCATCACGTATTTCAAAGCTAACTAATAAATGCCGTACTGAACGAGTTAATTTAAACACAATTGAGCAAAATTTAGGTGAAGAAGTTCGTTTGCGTCAGTTGGTCGAAGCTCAACTCACTGAAATTGGTATAATTCCTGTGCGTAGTTTTGTGGGATCAAATGATGCTAATAGTGTACCTAGCAATTCAACTGAAAAGTGTATTCCAACATCAATGTCCCTTATTCAGTAAGTAACTGCTAAAGAAACCAGTGTTTTGTTCTTAAAATCCCTAATTGTTTTTTATTCGGGTTGAATTTAAAAGTATATAATTAAAGTCAAATATTGTGATAAATCGTATATCCAGGACAAGTTTATGAGTTGTAAGCTGCCATCCACCTTTATCTTCTAATTCATATTTTGTGGTGCTTAGAATTTAAGATATCATCAGTATGAGCATGTGTAAAGTTACGGTTAGTGTAATCCTTAGCAGTAGAATATTCCTCATTGTTCACTAAATCTCCATTTCATGTCTTCCTCACCACTTTTCAGGAAAGTATTAACAGTAATTTTTCAGTTCAAATTTAACTACTTTTACAGCTCACGGTAACCGTCGAAACCCACTCGACAGTATACTTAGTATCTTGAAACCATTCAAAAGAACAAATCAAGCTGTTCTCTGCATTAAGATGTTACACTTCACCTACTAGAACCGCAATTAAATGATGACTGTGTTCATATACGTTGGGCGGCGGTTTCCTGAATGGGTAAAGGAGATGGCTTTCAGTACAGCATAAGCTCGAACCTCTGTTATTTTCACTAACTGCATAAAACATATATGGTTCTAAGCCGAGTATAATAATCCGTACTTCAAATCTACCTTTTTCTGGCTTTTTTGATTGTTTCTACTTGGCCATAGCTCCTACTGTGATTAGACTCGCATATCACGACGACTTTATACGTATAGATTGACTCGAACAATTGTTTTTCTGTGTTCCATTATACCAGGGAGGTTGATTGTATAGGGATTAGATTAAAAATACGAGGTTTAAAATGGTACGTATTGACTGGAGCTGGATACAGCGATATAGCAGGCAACATGATTTAGAGTTTTCAGAGCTAATACTACAAAAATAGCTACACTAAAATGTGAATGACTAGCCTCTGTCAATTTTTCTATGGGTTCTGTAAATATACCCTCAAACTATCGACGTCATCAACTATACATTCTCTCCGGTCGCCAAGAAAGTTAACACGCGATTTAAGCAGTTGCTAAGCTTTAGAGAAAGCGTTGTTCAGAATCATTTGGCATGGGAGTTAACCAGCCTCCAAATGCCAATATTCTAACTCAAGAACGGTTTGTATCTGTTATGGGTGTTAGATCCCCAGAACTCACTTGGTAAATGCCTTAATTTTATTTTGGAAATTTGCATTTCCTTGTTTTCGCGTCAATAGCGCACTTTTCACCTTCATGTCGTATTTTCTACTTGGGGGGATCTTTAACGCTATTGGTCCGTTGTGTATTTTTAGTCTGCTATTTTTGCAACGCTTCTCAAGGACAGTTTTATGCTGTATATATACGTTTGGTTTGTGTCTGTTATTATTCACTCGTGCTTCTGGCTTACGGAATATACTTTCCCGTTCCAAGCTTGGACTTCTTCCTCTAGTTAGCGGGATTGGGACGCATCATATAGCTAGCTTATTGGTCTACGGTCACAAGTCTTTGTTCAGTTCGCATACTAAGTGAACTCGTAATAGCTTCAAACCTAGCAGTATCAATGCGTAATGTATGTATACTGAGTGTTTTGATTAGTTTGTTTATCGTGCAAGTCGCACCAATGATGATAAGCTGGTGGCTGACGAAAATTCGGCACGAATACAGATATTTATTTTGGTCTCTTCTAACTCGTACCACATCTAACGCAGGTGAGGCATCTCTCTGAATATCAAATAACAAGTATACTGTACGGTAGTTCGTTTCGGGCTAATCATAGCTTTAATACTTGGGCTGTCAGGATAGGAAACAAGCATAGGCTGCTAACGTTTGGTCTCAGATCGCTAGCAATCAGTTTAACAATATTTTTTCATTGATTATTTACGTCCGAAAGCTAATGATTTTCGACATCTTAACATGTATTGTAGTTTACAAAAAAAACTTACTGGTCAAATCCTTATTTAAATCTGACTTGATGTTTTATTTTGTTTCCCTTTCGATTTATATAGAGCGTCTTCTAATAATGACTCATCGTCGAATTCTAATGTCGTAATACTTCAACCAAGCGAAAGTGAAAAAATAATGGATAATTATTGCTGTAGACTACGTCAACTACTAGAGTCAAAGATTTATGCACTTAGATTAACTGTGAAATATCGTGAAAACTTAACACTAGCTTCCAAAATGCACCATTCAGGTCAGCTGGTTTCCAAGTGTCTAACCAATGCAAACTTAAAGGTTGTAGACACTTCAAATTATAATAGCAGTGTTCATCAATACGATTCACAATCGTTGCCCTGTAGACTTCAATCCGGACATTTTATAACCAAAGATGTTTATTGTTGCATTTTGAACTCAGATGTAGAAAATTTGCATAATGTTGCTATGATTAATCAACATACGTCAACAAATAACCATAGGCATGCATTTTTAGAAAATTGTTTCAATTTAGCTAATGAGAAACGAGAACGTTTGGCAAATAAATTACGTACAGAGAATTGGCAAAAACAAGAATTACTCACATTATATCACACATCTGTACGGGAAATAACTGAACTCAATAGTAAGTTTGTCTTATAAGTTTAGGATCAATCTTTTTAAATCCTTGTGGACTTTTAACTTCGTGTAACTTTTTATACATACCTTACTTCAAACAGTGTAGTCATCTTTATGTGAATTCTCCATTAAAAGTGTATATTAATTGCTACAATAAATAGAAAGTTTATTGGTTCTTGTTTAGTCAGTGGTCATTATAGTGGTTTTTTAATCGTACATTAATTCACTTAAGTAAAATTTATCGTGATATTTTTCATCTTAGTTCTCTTATGTAGGTTGAATTTGTTGCTCGGATAGAATATGCTTCATAGGACAATTTGTGTAATCCCCCTAAGGTTCTATGCTGAAATCCACTAGTTCCAAACTGACCTATTGTCTTATTGCAAACTATTCTTGATATAAACTAATTACTATCCCAAATGGTTGGTAGTCACTATTGTTTTTCATTTATTGATATTATGTCGAACACCACTCATGGCTTTAATTATGCAAAAACCATTATCTAATAAATTGTTTTATCCTACTGAACTACGTTACCGTATCAGGTATGCACAAGTACAAAACATAAAACCACTTACGGAAACATTTTGCGATAGATCTGAGCATAGACGAACATCAGCTGGAGGTTAGAATAGTCGTTTTTCTTCCGTTCGAAACAGTTTAATACTGAGCACTAGTTAACTCTGTATGATGAATTGACCGAATTCGGAAAATATACATAATTCGATTCCAATTCTGTTTATCATAGAAATGTATCATTTTTAGTTCAATTTAGTGTAAGATAATGATTGCTCATTGTTATGAGTTCCAAACTAAGTTGAAACGACTATCAGTTGCACTATTCTTTTCGATGACTTTTCAATAGATGTCATCCAGTGATGAAAATGTAAACATAAGTCTAGAGAATCGATTGAGTAAAACACGGGTAAATGAAAGGATGGTTTCAGCGGAATAATAAATTTACTATTGTCTCTTTCTGGACACATTAATCTTGATGTGAATTTTCTGATTATTGCTGCTTTGGGAAACTGAAGAGAAGTTGTATTTTTTGTCTGCTGATTATTTTGAAGGACTCGGAAGTGTCGGTAATATGCACGCTACCAATCAAATACCGATCTTTTGCACTGCGTAGAGTTGTTGCACCTCCCAGTCTCAAATTCTTTAGAGCATGCTCTTCAAATATTGTATAGTTATTACGTAACCCATTTAACTATTTTCGACTTCTCATTGCCCTGTTATATATATTTGTGATGTGAAACTGTTCAAATACTCTATAATTATCACAGCCCATCTTGTCAGTCTCCAGAATCCACATAATTACTGCCGCGATCCTTTGTATTTCTGAATTCCATCTATAAATGACCTTACATTTTTTATATACGTTGTTGGTAATTTCTGTTATTCTTATTCTTTCCATCATCAATGTTGGTTACTCTACATTATATCATATCTCAATGTTACACTTTGATGCGAATACGATTGTAAGGAGCCGTTGAGAAACCCCAAAAATAAGATGAATTGAAATCATTCAGACTCAATTTTTGTTTTGAGCTTATTCAAATTCATAAGGGAAACCAATTGCACTGAAATAGTTTTATATTTTTATAAAAATCTTATTACGATTCTGGTTTAATTCTTGGAAAACATTACGATATGAAGATAACGGAAGAACTAATTCCAGTCATAACCACTGAATAAATAATTTTACATACCTCCATTAAAAACGATATCTTAGTTATTTACACAGGGAAATAATTGTTCAAGTAAATTCATAATAGTCTATTCTGGACTTTTAAAGTGGTTTTTCTCGAAGATTACTGTTCATTGTAATCTCTAGTAAACTTTTTCACCAAGATTATTACATCGACAGTTAAAATTCACCTGGGCTCTCAATAAATACACACGTGATTTTTTACTGGGTTTTCGTAATATGTCTATCAAAAAGAAATTTAAGGCTCATCTTAGAATATTTCACATAAAACAATGAAAATGATTACTAAATCTGAATTTCAAACAGAGAAATTGATTTGAAAGTCTAATGTATGAAAGACGTTAAGATTGAGCTGAGACGTATCAGTTAATGCAACTAATGTAGTTCAGGCCCTCAAGGGCCGTAACTAGCATAGCTATAGGAAATCTTTCGTGCACTCATATTACCTTGATGCTTTTAAATTACTGTTATCAGAGTGTTCACATAGTGTGCGAAAAATTAACAGGTTAGCTTATCCGATGCACTTGTTTTTATGGTAGAGAATATTTGTGGCTTAGACTAAGGATGTTAGAGATATGGTCTCAGAGCTAGATAATTTAGTTGTGAAGTTTTCATTGTTCTTCTGAACAATGTCATCGGTACGTTGTTCAAAGAGTGAGCTATTAAGATTTATCCACATTTGAAAACTTGTACCGTTGACTTAAGATTTGGTTGGTTGTCATCTATAACTGTGTTGCTGGCGTATTTGTTTTGGCTGTTTTTCTCTTTTGGCTTTGCGGTTGTTAGTCCTTTCACTTATTGCCTGATAGATTTAATCTATTTCAATTTGTCTGTTGATTGAAGCTTAGTTAGAGTAGCTTGTGCAATGGGGTGAATTTTTATTGGTTCTTTAAATCAGTCAATCAATTGAATCACTAAGTGGGCAAAGCGATGGCGTTGGTATTTAGTCGATGGTACTGGGTTCAAGTCCCAGGGTAGACATCAGTTAAATAATAAGATATACTCTCAATCATATCGATACGAGTGTATAATTCTGGACATGATCTCGACTAGAGAAACGTTAAAATATTAAAAAGAAGACACAAAGCCAGAGAAATCTAATACACTAATCCGGCACCAATCAAAAGACAAATTGAAATAGATTAAATCTATCAGGCAATAAGTGAAAGGACTAACAACCGCAAAGCCAAAAGAGAAAAACAGCCAAAACAAATACGCCAGCAACACAGTTATAGATGACAACCAACCAAATCTTAAGTCAACGGTACAAGTTTTCAAATGTGGATAAATCTTAATAGCTCACTCTTTGAACAACGTACCGATGACATTGTTCAGAAGAACAATGAAAACTTCACAACTAAATTATCTAGCTCTGAGACTACAATACCAACTCATTTATATGTAAGACAATCATAGTCTTAGTAAATGAATTTTTGCCGGATAATGGAGTTCAAAGTTATAGCTTGTGTAGCACTTAATCATATTTTAACTTATATGTAAAGTCAATATAAAGTTTAATTGATCGTCTAATCCGAATCACTCGTTTCTATGTTTGGTCACAGGTTAGCCTATTTATTTTGGCTAGATGAATCAATAATTATTAGAGTAAGTCAGATTAATAATCGCTCATTTAGTTTCATTTCTTTGTACTTATTATCAAGTTTATCTACTAAGTACACCGACATATCTTCGATGATCATAAAATCTTCTATAATATATCCTGTTATTTTATAGATGAGTCTTATGTTCACTACCTCATATTTTTTATACCAAATGGATTAGAGTATACGGAACTAAATATTTCCTTCAAATTTAAAAGTAAATTGTCTAAGATATTGGTTTTGAATTATTATAAACAAGGTTTTACTTAAAACCAGATACTCTAATGCATCATTTCAAGATACATCATTTATCAACACTATTGCGAAGGAAAGTCAGCGGAAGTAATACAAACCAAGAAAACCTAAGACATTTTAATGACACTACGTTCACTTTCTTTATTTACATGACTGCAATTAGTTTTGGACATTACTAATACATTCTGGAAATCCGTGCACTAACCAGATCAATGGCCACTAATTAAGGGTCCTATTGGTTTTTCTCAAAGCTCTATCATGCTCCAGTCACTGTTTTAATTCAGTACAATAACTAGCATGTTTCTCATATGCTTCTAGTCAATCGTTTTCACAATATATGCAATCTTGACTGTCCAATCATTTGCTTGATGCTTCTAGTTTGACTTTGTCCCAAGAATTTTTGACATAATATTGATATGGTATTTTATATTGCCTTGTATCATCATCTTTTTTTGGTAAAAATTTTTATTCAGAAACCCTTAAACAACGTGATTTACAAATCTTAGAACTTACGATGAAAATAGAACAACTTGAATGTTTACCGAAAAGTACTAGTCGCTGTGATCCTGTCAGTCATGCCGGGTATATTGCAACAACAGCAGCATTGACAGAGCCATCAAGTGATTCGGTTGATGATCCTACAAAATTTTGTTTAGGTGAAAAACAGTTTGCATCTAATAAACAACAGGATGTAAGTCAAACGGATTTCTTCCATACCTTTATTCATACGAACAAAAACCACTTGATGCATATTATTTTATTGCTTATGTTTTCTACCAATTAGGTATTTTTATTTCAGAGCTTTATCTGTTTTTGAGTCACCACGTGCCCAAACTCTGTGATTAGTCATCAGTTTATGGTGTATGTCTAAGATTTGGGACATATTGTGCAACAGTGAAAATTGATAAGTCTTGCTAAATAAATGCTCGATCCGGTTTACTAGCCGCTTCTAATAACTCCAGGCTAAATCTACACGACAGCTTGAGTATATGAGAAAAGGTACGACGGCCGATGATAAGGATTTCTTTCACTCACAAAATTAATCAACGTGATTTGGAAATAAACTACATTGGTGGGACTATAATTTATGGCCGACCTTAGAGCGACGCTAAAGTGGCCTTGAGAGCGAACACCTACTGATAAAGAAAAAATGAGGGTTATGAAGCAGTTGGAATTCTCATTTACACTTGATGGTTGGGGTTAAAAACTAGATTTACGGTTTTCATCACGAACTGACATCAGCTATAATGCCAAAATTTGTGACTCGTTATCTTATATCTGATTGGTTCGTCCATAAATTATAGTCTCGCCACTACATTTTATCTGGTTTATTTGCAGTTAGATTAACAGACATATTTGTATAAAATAAACTGCGTTGTATATAACGATAATAATTCATATATGTCATATCATATTATGCAATTAAGTATCTGTAATGCTGCTTAAAATGTTAAATCCATATAACACACGATTGGAAAAAAACCCAGTTTCATATATCATTCCCACTCCAGTTGATTGATCTATTACTCGCCATATCAGAAATATTCCAAGATAGTTTCTGAATTCAAATTTATTTTAATCGCATAATGGACCCATGCGTTTTTTACAAATGCTAATATTTTACAAATACTGGACTAGTCAACATATCCCAGTCCTATTCTGTTATGATCAGGTAAAGCTTGATTTATACCCTCAAGATTACTGTTCGTACAACCTTTGGGATTAGTCGCAACATTATATTTGTTATCCATCAAAAATAGTTGTTACTGACATCCTAGTTCAGAAATGTGTGCATATTTAATTACATTTCATATTTACACATTGGGGTTTACAATTTAAAACTACTCAGCTTCCCCCTGTGTATTTTTGTGGTAACATCCTTCAGAAAAATTACATTATCCTCTTACTATATATGTCATTTATTAATTGTCGAGATCACCTCAGCTAGTATCAGAGACTCACTAAAAGAGATGACTATAGGTATGATCTAAATTTGAGTCCTTAAGTATTTTCTTTGGTTACAACACGCATAATAATTTATGTCCGTAGTAAAATTAATCAACAGCATTTTTCTGTATTTTTGAACACTGAATTCAGGTTTTATAGTATTCTTATGCTAAAAGAGTTATTTATTTGAAGATAATAAACTAGTAATTAATTTTCTATATTGTGATCATATTATTGATGAGAGAAATACTTCCATAAAATTGATTCTTATTATTTCTAGATGTCATCTCTGTTGCCAACATGCAATATAGATCAATTGTTTACTAATACCTCGACAAATACACGCGGTAACATACTTATCCACTCTGCTTCAGTAAATCATGATAATAGTGGTAGTAATAATACTTTTATACAGACTTCTAGATTTTGTACACCAGCCATCTCATCCATAACTTCATTCACAGACTTTGCAAGTTACCCTGAAATTTATGTTCATGCAACTTATAATTATAAAGACAAACAGAATCTAATCTTCACAAAACCTGTTACTACTACTTTCCACACCAACTTATCTTCATCTTGTTTTTTAACTCCTCGAATATGTTCCTCCTCCTCGTCATCATCGTCATCTTCAAATATGAGCTGTGCGGTGCATGCAGACGTACAGACACTTAATAATTATAAAGAATCATCTGTTATTACATCAGTCAATAGTGGCTGCCCAATTGTACATCAACAGCATCACCGAAAATAGCAGCAATAACTATCTGCTGACATAAAGTAATTTATTGCATTCATTGTCGTTACAATTATACACGAATTTATGAGTGTTTTTCCTAACTTTAAGTAAAGATACATGTACCTGTGAGATATATATTACTTTTTTCATGAAAACAGCATTGTATTAAAAGAGAAAGGTTTCATTATTGCTTTCTTTTTTATTGGTTATTCTTCTGATATCTGTTAAACAGTTAGTAAATTCCCCTAAAGTTGGCCAATATCTCAAGTTGTTCGCGTTATATGCTTCATGTGTATATACATGTATGGGGCAGTTACCCACCAAATTCATATGCATATGTTTAACTTTGTTCAATACAAGTATTGATTTCACCCATATTCACAATGTTAATGCATCACATCAATATCTATAACCACCAATCAGATTTTATCATTATGCCTAACCTGTATATCACAACAGTAGCCTAAATGTTGATAAGCCAAGAAAAATGACCTTTTAAATAATAATAACTGTATTCCTAACTAAGTTTCCAATTAACTCCCTTCAGCATCATCCTCTCATGGGCGTATACGGCTCTACCCAACAGAGAAAACAAAAACAGGGAAATGACTAAGCAACGGATTAGATCAGTTACGTGGACAACAGAATAGGTCTGAAGTAATAAACCGGAAAAACGATTTCACTACTGGACCACTAAGCTCGTTCGTCGACATTTGTATTGTAGCACCAATTATTGCCGATAATCATTTACGTTAGTGACTTAAGCAACAAAAGTATCTCAGGTGTCCTGACGGTCCGAACGCCGCTAATCTTGATCACACCTTTGTACCTTTTTAGAATTTCCCTTACTGATAATATCAAAGACTAAAGAGTCCTTCAGTGATAATTTTTCCATTATTCATTCCCCAGTTCTCATTAGACCTGTCAGTGTCAGAGTTGTTGTGAGTTCACATTAAGTAAGTTCTTGAGTTTGATTACCTTTCCAAACTTTATGATAATTACATTGATTTATGGTAACTTTTATTTTCCTAACTTGACTGTGCTCATTAGAATACGGCTTTCGATCAAACGTTAATGGAAGTTTACAGTATTTTGCATTTCCCCTAGTTGTTGGTGTTCGTAGTTTTGCAACGGCTGTCTATTTTTATAGCTTTTATCTACCATCTTAATTGGATGTTTTCCTGAACTCCATCCAAATACTAAGAATTTTGCGTAAATATATCGGTTTGATTCAGAATCTTGAGTCTTCTAAGTTAAGTAGTGTATGTTTGAGACGAATATGATTTTTGTGTTGCTTTGCCATGCGATTCCGAGTTACGTCGATCTGTAACAGCTTCAACTTTCGAAATGGTATATGATCACTATCAGTGTTGAATAACGAATGCAACAAAACTTAAACTAAAATTAAACAATCATTCTCGCTAAATGTGGGCCTAGATATATCACACTAATTCCATGCGTTTTCGTGTATTACATTTGCCCACAGTTTTCTGAATTATCATCTTGCCTGCATACAGATTTTCTAGTGACAATGTGTCCCGATACTTTCGGTTTTTTGTGAGGCAGTTTTACCTTCTTGAAATCAACAATTGTTGGCATACTATTGGAACGCTTTTGATAAGCCTTCTCAGCCTAAATATCTATTTAGTAAGCAATGTTATGTTTTTGTTTAGAGCTGTCTCTTTCGATTTGATAACTTTATTTTGATACTAAGCAATTGTAAACATCGGTCAAATTACTAATTCCTTCCTATCAATATCATCTCAACATCCTGCTTAAAGAGTTCCAATAATGTCACCTTCCAATTCTGTTGAACCAAAAACCTTCAACATTTGATATACGTTCGTGTGAAGACAGTTAATCAACTAAAGTTTAGCCTGCATAAACATAGTACCTAGTTAACTTATTAAGAAGAGAGTTTGCATAATATTATTATACGAATGTACAAGTGATTACGGGGTCAGTGTTATTCTATGAATGATAGAAAAGTATGGACTGTACGCTCTAGCTGACAGACTGTGATGGTAAACTGACTCCAAAAACAAGAAGCTTAATAAGCCTTCGATGTTTACTCTTTTCATATTAGTTTCACCGGACACATTTAACTAAAGGCGGTAGGCCAAGAATCCTCTCTAAATCACTTTTGGATACACTGTGCAGCATATCTCCTATGATATCTAGTCAGCTCATAATCCATACACTGCGATACATCGACCTGTTTTTCAAGCAAACTTTCATGTTCAATCATTATAGATTCCTGGTTCCATTAACTTAGGAATAATATTGGACCTATCCTCAAACTTTTAGCTACTGTACATTTTTTTGTTTACCATAAGATTGAGTGAGAAGTTTCTGGACATTAGATATGCTCTCAAAATGAAAATAATTTTCAATTTTATCGTGAGTTGATTTAGTCCTTGTAAATCCAGAGTATGTTTTGTCAACCATGGCTTAAATTGTTGCTGCCTAGCATTCTTGATTTGTTTCGTTGTACTCTATGTTGTTTCAGGGATCTGCGACGACTTTGAGTATACTTTTGCCGTCTTCTGGTAATAAGCAAGGTTTTGTGCAGTTTTTACCACATAGATGTCACATTTTCGAGAGAATCACTACATATCGACAAACTTCAAGGCTTAAACCTCATTGTCTGTGTACATTTTGACGTTAGAGTAAAGCATTTCTGAATAAAGAGGCTGTAGATTTTTCTTTATGGAATACGAGGATTAACAGTAATGAGCACTTGTGCAGATTGGAGGTAAAGTTGACTTTCCATGTACTTTGTCTAAAGAACGTCACACAACTTCCTTAGAGCGGTGAAAAACTGGCTTTCAGTCCTTGCCTACACTTGTATTATCCGAGTTTCCTAACGACTTGTTCACGATTGTTTTTGCTGTTGAAACAAATTTTGTAGCCATTAAGATTCTGTCAAATCCTCACAAACCTGTCAGGTTGTATGCATAGTTCATACTTCACATCCTAAGGTATCTCAACCTATTTCCAGTGTTTGATTGCGCCTTACTTGGTGATTTATTGCTGGTTACTGTATTCTGAACCCCAACTTTGGTATTAGTATGTCCGCTGTTTTCCTTCTATTGCCGACTAGTCATCTGAAATGATATCCTCAGAGTTCGAAAACTGGAGTCAAATAGCTCGAGTGTGGATAGTGTTGGCAAATTTCGTTAAGCAATTCAGTAATCCTTACGCAATCTTTCTTGTAATAACCGGTCATGTTCAGGCGACACAATGAAAGGCTATATTCGCTAGTGCTTGATATTTTAACAAGTTAATTTCATCGAAGCATGTAAATGCTATTAAGGCTTGTTAATGAATCATCGTAGCTAATAACAAATACAGATAACCAGTTATTAATATTGGTTGAGTTAGTAATCCATATTTACTAATCAATATTACATTACGACAATACATGTGAGCCTCAATCAAAGGACTGATAGAACAATGAGTAAACATAAGTAAAAATCCATCGGCAAAGTTAGAGTGAAAATGAGAGTTAATAGAAGGCTGTGTTTCTTTAGTCGGTCTCACCGATGTAGACTCATGATCTAGTTCGTATTAAGTACTAATGGAATAATAGGCCTAATCCAAATATCGTAGATTTGTCGTGATTTAAAAACCTAAAATATAAGATCTAACATGGAAGTAACATCACTATTTATTCTGACTCGTCGTATCGTAACAATCAGCATTATGTTTGAAGTTTCTAATGAACACATTTAGACTGTAGATAGAACAATACATTCATTGTGAATTGACAAGGTTAGTCAACTATACTTCATGTAGGTGCTGAAGACATTGTTTAGAATGACAATGGATGCTCTGCAACTAAGTCATTTGAGTCGGAAAACTCAGATTCACTAATAGCGTTCATCTGAGCTACAAATTTTATTCATTATTTCAATGTTGATACTTTCTTGGAATTCTTCCCAAAACAGTGTTTTTGAATCGAATGAAAGATTCAGTACAGGTTCAACTTCTAGACAAACATGCTGGATTTTGTAAGGATCGGCTATGCACCGATCAAATGGCGACACAATTAATCGAATGAAACTCATCACTACGCACCAACTTACTTGAATATGGAAAAGCATTCGACAGAGTGGATAGGAGGACCTCATGGGACGTTCCTCGATACTATGATCTATCTGAGAAGATTGCCATAATCGTACGGAATTCTTACAACAGACTACACTGCAACTTTATGCATTAAGGGCAGTTCAAAAATGTATTCCAAGTGAAGACCAATGACAGACGAAGCTGCTCACTCTCCTCCTTTCTCTTTCTTCTGGTGGTTAAGTTGATCATGAAGACCTCCGTATCTGAGGGGAGGCACAGAATACAGTGGATAGCTTGGATGCAGATAGACTATTTGGACTTCACAGATGACCTAGCTTCTCTATCCCATTTACAGCAACAAATACAGGTGAAGACAGCCAAAGTAGTGTCAGTCTCCACAGCAACAGGCCTCAACATTCACATGAGAAAAAGCAATATCCTAAAATACAAAGCGAAGACCAACCAAGTTTAACTTCATAGGGAAGCTCTGGAAGTGGAAACTTTTACGAACCTCAGCAGTATCACTGATAAGCAAGTGGGATGTGATGCAGGCGTTGAGGAACGGATTGGCAAAGCAAGACCAACATTCATAAGATTGAAGGACATCTGGAACTCAAAAAACTGTCAGAATTTTCAATACGAAAATCAAGACAGTACTATTGTACGGAGCTGAAATTTTGAGAACTACTATAACCATCATCAAAAAGGTACATATATTTATAAACAGTTGTCTACGCAAGATACTCTAGATGCGTTGATCAAACACCATCAGTAATAACCTACTCTATCACAGAACCCATCAGCAACCAGTTGAAGAAGAAATTAAGAAAAGACATTGGGGGTGTATGGGCCAAACTTTATGGAAACGATTGAGATCATGAACCGATCGATGTTCGACCACCATTGAAAACGTGGAAGCACTGAACGGCCGCATCGTCATATTGTGGGACTCCCCAGCAGTGAGCATCCACGGTCCCGCTCACGAGATTCGAACCCAGGGCCTTCGGTCTCACGCGCGAACACTTAACTTCTAGACCACTGGGCCGAAATCCATCCATTCTCAACAGTTGTTATACGTACTCAACAGCAAAATGAACGACTCAATTTGTCTGATTGAATTCCAAAATGTTAAGTCCAAAGAATAATATGCGTTATTGTTCCACGAATATTTTGTAAACAATTTAAGATACACCAGTTGAAATACATTCCTTAATTCAAGTAGAGCATATAGCTTATAATATGAGATTTTGAAATAACAATGTGATAAAACAGGTAAAGCATACCTATCAAAATCCAAGTATTGTTTATCAACAGATCTGAGATAGCCGAAAGTCCATCGAACTAAACGACCAAAACATAACTGACCAAAGCGAAAAAGTATGAATACCGATCGACTAGAAAAATCTGATGAGAACTAGTAAACAAAAAACAAGACATTCCGAAAAATGAAAAACACGACGATTAGCATTAAAAATAAAGTCTGATAATTGGAAATCTAATCGATCGAATATATCAATGGGAAGTGGTTGAGAGATGACAGCTCACAACGTAATTCGTTGGATGCTAAAATGCTACACGAGTGTCCAGCAAAGCTAATCCTTCTATTGATAGATGAATACAAAAATATCTAACACGAAATAAAAAATGACTACAAATTATGTCATGCGAACGTGATCACTGCAGTTTTTCAAATCACCTAGTGAATTTAAGCCTTGACTATCGAGTTTAGCGACTTGTATACGCACTTAATAACTGCCGCGCCAATGACATAGTGGAGAAATCCCACCAAAGATCTTCGAAGCTACTTCAAATATTAAAGCTTCAATGTGTAGTTATGTAACAGAACACTTCAGTATCCAAACAAAAATGCTAAGGTTTGTATTAGAATGCGAGTGACATTGTGACAATGTTAATCAAGTATAATTCATTTAGGTGCTGAAGACATTGTTTAGAATGACAATGGGTGCTCTGCAAATAAGCCATTTGGGTCGGAAAACTCAGAGTCACTAATAGCGTCCGTCTGAGCTACAAATTTTATTCATTATCTCAATGGTGATGCTTTCTTGGAATTCTCCCAAAAACGAACATCGCACGGCTGGTATTAAATTTAGACAAAAGTCAGAACACTTCTCCTACCAAGCACTGACTTTATTACAATTGTCACGTAGGTTATCATTCAGCTAGTCATCAGCAACGTAGAACCTGGTATGCATTTGCGTCGGCCCACTTTCCCGTACCACGTCAGCATAGTCGGGGGAAGTTACCAGGATGAATATAAAAGTGGTTTAAGTAGTTGCGGTAGTAGTAGTAGCAGTAATATCAGTTGAAGTGAAAAATCATTAGACATAGGGAATCATTTTTCAAAAAGAAACGGTTAGTTTATGGAATCAAAAGTATGAAATAATTTTGAAACTCGAATTACATAACTATGGGTAAAATGGAAGAATGGTTGAGCATCTTTTCTTAGAATGAGACGAACTGTGATCGTATGAAACTCTGAGGATGAATGAGAACAATACCTGTTGATAAAAGACTCACGGAAAAATAAACTCAACATTTACGAGAACGTGACAGTGAGACTCAAACTGATATAGCCTAACTCCAAACTTAATCTGCGATGAAATTAGTCGCAAGAACTGACAATAAAAATTTGCGGATATCGTCAAGTGGTTACCAGTCGATCTTATTAGTCTTAAGGATAGAGAACAAAGTAAGACAATCAAGGTGTGCATCTTTCCAGAGTTTGAAGGTAGTTGGTGTTAATATTGTGGTCCCATGTCTAATGATCAAGATGTCTTCGGGGGTCAACGTAACAATGGGAGTTTTCACATAATGAGTGGTACAAGCATTGTCATTCGTTTGTGAGCAATGCAGGACCTGATAACAATGCCCATTAGCATATGTCAGCAAACTTCAGACTGGGGTAATAAGGGGAGACGTTTGTTTGAGTCATGCAAGGATGTTATTCGCATCATTATGAAAAGAATCTACAGCCTGTTCAAGTAATAGTTTGGTCAGTCAGTAACAACGAAGAACTTCGTACGTACGTACATCAGTTCGAGTTGCCACACCACCTTAACACAGAGATGCAGTTTTCGATCCAAATCCCGTAGTGGTAGAGGTAGCAAGAGTGTAAGCAGTGATCGGGAAGATTAGGGTTTGGAGATGTTATTTAAAGAGTATAATCCAGTCAAATAAATTTGGAAAGAGGAAAAAAGGGACATGAAGAATTCAGAAGATTAGAATTCGGGAGAACACAAAGAGTGGATGCACCTGCGCCATTGCAAACGATTTTGATCCATGTCATTCAGGGTCTCTGACCATCGGTTGCTATCATCTCGCGGTCCCCAACCAGGTAGTCTACACCTACCGACATGACTCAGACCACTTGTCAGTGACTTCATGGACTTGTGCCATGTTTTGGTCTGGCCGCCACTAGATTTCTTTCAATCTACTCCTATACCACTGAACATCGCATGTCGTGGCAGTCGGTAGTTAGACATACGTAACACGTATCCCAGCCATCTCAACTGATGAAATTTCACTACTTCATCAATTGATTTGCCATCCTTACCTAGTACCCGTTTCCTAACAACTGTGTTACTTACTCGATGGTCCCATGATATACGAGCAATGTTTCGAAGACACCTATGATCGAATACTAGTAACCTACGAATATCCTATACTCTTACCGGCCATGTTTCACTTCCATAAAGTAGGACGGGACGTACTGCTGCACAGTAAACCCGTCCTTTGGTTGATAGACGGATATCTCACCTACGCCATAAATGACGCAAGTTCGCAAAAGCTAGTCGAGCCTTCTGTATCCGTGCTGAGATTTCGTCACATACCAGACCACAAGGGCTGATGAGACTTCCAAGATAAGTGAAGCGGTCGACACACTCAACTACTTCACTCCCTATCACTAGTTCGGGTGTCGATGTAACCCAATCCTGAAGCAACATTATGCATTTCGAGGGAGAGAATCGCATCCCGAACATGCTTGCATTGTTGCTTAGAGTGGTCAGAAGACTCTGCATTTTGTCAGCGTCTTCGCCAAATAAAACTATGTCATCAGCATATTCTAAGTCAACAAGTGAACCTCCCGGTAGAAGTTCAACCCCTGGAAATTTAGATGAGGAGAGTGTCATCTCTAAAAGTACGTCGACCACAAAGTTGAACAAGAATGGAGAGAGTGGACAGCCCTGACGAACACCACTTGAGGTAATCAATTCTGATGACAGTTCGCCATAAGCTCTCACTCTGCCAGTTGTGTTCGAGTAGAGAGCCTTCACAAGGTTAATGTACTTCTTTGGTACTCCTTTCAGTGACAAACACTGCCATAGAACCCTACGATCAACAGAGTCGAATGCCGCCTTAAGGTCGAGAAATACTACCATTGTCGGGCGTCTAAACGTGTGTCTGTGTTCTAGAACCTGACGTAGTGTGAATATTTGGTCTATACAACCACGTCCAGGTCGAAAACCAGCCTGATTTTCTCTAGTCTGTTCTTCACGAGCTTTGGTTAGGCGTCGAAGTATTATTGAAGCTAATATTTTAGACACTATATTAGTCAAACTGATTCCTCTGTGATTGTCACAAGAGGACTTTTGTCCTTTCTTATAGACTGGCACAATCAGTGATTGAGACCAGTCAGATGGGATTACGTCCAGTTCCCAAATTCTATCTAAGACCTCGGTTAATCTCATTGCTAATACTGGACCACAATTCTTAAAAATCTCAGGAGTAAACCTGTCAGGGAGTGCTGCTCTCCCTCGTTTAAGATTTCCTATGGCTTTTTCAACTTCGTTAAGAGACGGAGGACCTACATTAACTTGCCATTCAGGTTGAGTGGGGATCGTGGGAAACCGAAGTGTGGCTGAAGGCCAGTTGAACTGATCCCTGAAGTGTTCTGCCCATCGATCCAATCTCCTGGATTGAGAATGAATAATATGTCCATCTTTCTCTGAGATTGTTTCGCTAACAGTCGGGTTCCTAATTCCGGTTTCCTTAACGAGTCTGAACAATTGTCTGCTATTATTTATTGCCGCTGCCTTCTCCCTCTCTCTTGCTTTCGCTACCCACCACTGTTCGCGATCATTGCGTAGACTTCTTGTCAGCTTGCGCTTAAGCTGACTCCGCTCTTCATTATGTTCAGAGCCAGGTGGAATGAGTTTCCGAGCATCTATCAGTGCGATAGATGCTGCTGAGATCCAGTGTTGCTCTCTAACCTTCTGGTTTACCTTACTAGCAGATATCATTGCTGTTTCCACAGCTTTTCGGATATCATTCCATGCTGCCTCGGGGTGGAAATCACATACATGGCTGCCTAACTGTTCCTGAAATATACTCTTAGCTTGACTATCATTAAGTAGGCCCCTAAGAGGTTTCCTTGCTGCGTCTTTCCTACGTCCAGTAAGACGCAAGCAAATGCGCGCTCGCACTAGAGCATGATCTGAATCTAAGCATGTGCTCCAGAATGAGCGACAGTCTTCTATCGAGCCCCTCCATCGGTGGCTGATGGCGATGTGATCTCTTTGGGTCCAACATTGGGACGAATTAGAGGGTCTCCATGTTAAAAGATGTTTTTCCTTATGCTTAAATTTAGTATTTGCAAGGAACAGGCGGTTATCTGAGCATAGCTGCAACAGACAGTCGCCATTATCTGTTCTTTGAGCCACGACACCATAAGATCCACCTAGGTGTCTTTCCCTATCGCTTAGTTTACCTACTTGAGCATTAAAGTCACCGGCCACTATTACTACATCCGAGCGCCTAGCTTTTCGGAGAAGGTCGGAGAGCTTTCTGTAAAACTCATCTTTTACATCATCTGAGCTGCAGTCAGTGGGAGAATAGGCAGAGACGACGAAGAGGCAATGACGGATGTCCCTATCTTTCCGGATCCTTACTGTTCCGTTCAGTGGGACAGCGCACAAACGGCTGTCTACTGGTATCCACTCTAAG